>JBBYHK010000537.1:0-12659 GCA_038382065.1 Adansonia grandidieri | reverse complement strand
TAAATAAAATAGACCCAAATAAAGTAATTAAATATGCATGTGAGTTCTATTTTATCTAATATATATTTCTTAGAGGCTTGGTCTTAACTAATCTTGGTTACCTCGCTGCATTTTTTGAGCATTCCCTAACCTTTTTTGCTGATGCGTAAGCTCCTTTAGAGTAAACTAGGCTATGCATTAGGAAGGATGCTTATGGAGGAAGGTTTAATAAGGATTCGATGCAACAGCACTTGAAGTTAGGTGAACCATTTGGCTTGCAGTGTATGAATGGTAGGGACTGGGTTTTAGGCACAAGTCTGAGCTGACTTGCGACTAGCTATCATTGCTGACCGCATCCACTTTTCCTTTTTCATTCACGATCTTCTTGATACCGATGCCAATGAGTGGTTGGAAAGTGATAGTAGGACATTTTGGGTTAAATAGTGGGTCAAACTGTAATGATATAGGGATGTAATGGGAGGCCTCAACTATCAGTTGGTCTACAAAATCGAAAGGCTTAATGTGGGTTATTCCAGGTTCGACAAATTATGCCTTTATCTTTAACATGGGCAAGGGTGATGATGACTTATGAAGGTAATTTGTCTTTAGTTTATCAAGGTTTGAGATTATCCTTGTCAGCTCTAAGACTTGCCTCTTCATTTCTTGCACATCTTGACTGATCTCTCTAAGAATTTCTTCCAAGGCACTAACACGTATCTCTAATAAGTTTGTTGCACTTTGACTGACTTGGCTAATTACAGATGATGATGACCTTTTAGTGGAATCCTTTTTAGCATTAAGAAAGTCCATAGTTACTCCTACCAAATTTGTGAATTGTTTTTTCAATTCCCAAAAATCATACGCCAATTCTTCTTAGATGCCTTCTAAAGTACTAACTCATTTTCTAATTGATCCCTTGTGTTACCCCTTTTTTGACGCAAACAATAGGTAGGTTCAGTGTTATGGAATGATCAATGCATGAATATACTGAGGAATGATGACTAAGAATGGAAGATATGACATGGCATGGATGTTTATCTACATATGTAAGACTTAAAATAGTATGAACGTTATGGAAGGATGCATGCATTTGTACATGTAAGTGAGTGCAATGAGGATGTTAACGTAAGGGGTGAGAAAAGGACATTAACATGAGAAAGTTGTCATAGAAATCTATCTTTAAGTCTGCAAACAGTATAAAAAGTGGTCATAGATCACATGAAATGCACCATGTCGCATCCCTAGTACATTAACCATGGTAATATGGCTCTTAATGGCAAAGAGGCCTATACGAATGCATGAATTATGCCCCGAGCCTAGGCATTACGGTGTTCATTCACCATTGCCCTGAATCAATTGTCTTTACATGTTTGATGCAAGGAATGATGCATGTGACATAAACATGAAAGATAATAAGATAGTGCAGGATGAAGGAATACTTGGTGAAAATAAACAAAAAATCAAGAAGAATAAATCACAAAAATTGCCTCGATAATAGGCATTACAATGCCTTGAGGCAAACATAGAATGCCATAAGTGGTGTCACTCGCTTGCCAAAAGCTAAATTAGTGAAGACAACATAATAGTATGTCTAGGTTGAAATTGCCCTTATGATGTCTCATCAAGGTGGAATTTAACACTTAAGAGAGTGACAGTCTGCTTGACACTACCCAGTAATAGGCCAATGTTAAGTCATCAATTGAATAGCATGACAGTGCATTTGATTTAGGTTTATCCATAAAGAGATGGCATGATACCTCTTAGGATTATCAATGATCTAGGCCATGATGTTCACTCATCATTATCTAGCATTTGGTGGGTGTTAAACCATTTGTCGGACAGTGTTATGACATACTAGGGTAAGCTTTGGTCCTTAACAGGTGATATCGGGCCTCAAAAGGGATGCCAAGTGACAACACTCGAATGTTATCTCTTATGAAAGAAAAAGCAAGCATTAATCATTGGTCAGGCAACGTAACAACATGCCTCAACAATATTATTACAATGGATGATATGATTCAGGGTGGGAGGGAAGGCATTAGTGATGATGTTCATTTATCATCACTTATGCAACAAAGAATTGATAAAAAGGAGTAATAGGTAAGAGGTGTTTCCTTGAGTGCCTTATTCTCTAGGTCAATCTAGCGTCACTTTGCTATGGCTGGACAAGGTTTGGCTACTCTGGCTATGGAGTTAAGTTGACCCTAAAAGGGTTCCCAAATCACTCCTTCATCTGATAAAAACAACTAAGGCACCTCGATCGTAGGCCTATCTCAAGCTTGGTGAAATGGGTTCGATTTAGGTGGATGTATTTTGCTATGCCTATACGGATAAAAATAATACCACATGAGCATAGTTACTTTACACCCAAAAGATATTACTAGCCCACTTGTAAAGAAAAGATACCATGACGGACAATTAGGTTACTTCCACCTAATAAAGGTGTTATTTTTTCTCCAAGAAAAGAATGAGAGTTTAATGAGATGTAAGTGCATGGTGTGTGTTGGGGAAACAATCAAACCTTTTTGTTTACTCCTTATTACCATTTTAAAGGAACTGTTATATCCTTCTTTTTTTGGGGGGCAGAAAAAACCCTAGCAATCACGAGAAGCACAAAAACCCTAACAGTGATGGCAAATAAATATCATGTACAAAAAAGATGAAAAAAGTGGATTACAAATAAATAACATCTAAAATCGACGGAAATTGAAAAGCATGATAAAATTTAGCTAACTGCAAGATTGATGCTCAAAATCATGTCCCTAGCAGAGTTGCCAACTATTGCGACATTCTAGCGTGTGACGCGCTGACTTAAAAATAATGAAAGAAAGATAGGGCTTGCCTTTGAATCATCCATTGATAGGGGTTTGAATTAGGCATGATGAGGAGAAAGTCGAGAGAAGGATCTTCGGATGAATCACTTGTCCAACCAGTCTTTGATGGCCATTGTGAAATGGCCATGACTTAGAGTTACCGCTAACCATTTGGGCTAGGTATGATTGGATACCTACTAAAACCGATGATTTCAAGTTACAGAACTCAAAATATTATTTTACGGATTGCATATACTAGAGTTTGTCTTTAAGGATCCGGGAGTCGATTACGCATGGGAAAGGATTTGCACCCCCATAACCCCCAAAAGTAGTACCACATAGCAATAATTTATCGAAGTCTCAGTTTTTCTCAGTTTTTTATGTGATCATTATTTATGTGTAATCCTTTATTATGAATGCAAAGTTTTAAACATTGGATCCGGGTTTTTTGTTAAAAGTTTAATTAATATCCCTCTATGCAACCTAAGAAAAAAAAAGAAGCATAGAGGATTTGATAAAATAAGATCTAGATTGATTTGGAAGAAGATACTCTACGTCAAGCACTGAAGGGATACTAATGTAGAACATTGTCTCGAGTTTAATGAAATTCAAATTGTTGAAGACATGAATGCAAATCACCATCAAGAAGAGAAACGGGTTAGTAAGGCATAAAAAAATATATAAAAATTGCATTAGAGATAAACATATAGAAATAAAAAAGAGGGACAGTCAAGATATATCTCATAATTGACCTTGATTATTGAAGAATAACCAAAATGACAATTTTGAGATGTGTTTGGATTCGAAGGCCATCTTAGGCAAAAAGAAGTTGATAAAAGGTTCACAGATGCTTGGGGGAGAGAAAACTTACATTTTGATGTATTTTTAAAAAACAAGGTTGGACTATCCCCTTGGAGAAAATGAGGTTGAAAAATCCCTTCGAAAAAGTGGGGTTAGAGTATACCCTCGAAAAGAGAAAATTTAAGTGATTTTTGCATATTAAATTTTTATAATTTTTATAGAAAACAAATTTTAAGATGGAAAATGTTTTACATTGGTAATGGAAACTAATTTTGAAAAACAATTTTGACTTATGATCCAAGCCTGAAGGGACCTGTGTCGTGAGTCAAGACTTCATAGGGAAAATCATTGAATATGTTTGGAGTCATTCAAATGACTAGAAATGTTGGTTCGAGAAATTCTAAGGAATTTTCCCAAGTTCAGCAAATACAAGGGATAAATTTGCACTATCCACTTTCCCTAATTTCTTTTGGCTTGGTCAGATAGTTTCTAGTGGCAAATGAGGAACCTTTGGAAAAGGTAACTCAATAAGGATTAATATAAAAATTTTTCAAAAATCCTAGAAAATCTCTTTCTAATTGAAATTAATTTTTAAAGCCGAGTCTGAATTAGTACTAACATTAAACACAGGGAAAAGGCAGTAGTAAATTTTGAAAAATCATCCCAAACTCGTTTAGAATCTTTAAATCACAAACGATACCTTTTTAGAAAGAGAATTTTGTATCCTTTCTGAGAAAAATATTTAAAAAATTCAAAAAAATCTTCGATGGGTTAGAATTGCCCAAATACAATGTGAATTGCTTATTCTAAAGGATCCAGATAGTGACGATTCGAAAAAACATAACTTTCATGTATGATGATCTGGAGGCAAACAAGGTATCATTGTAAAGATAGTTCAAATTCATTTCTAGGGAAACATACCAGAAAATTCTAAAAAAATCATTTAGGGTCCAAAAATAATTTTTAAATTTAGGCCACTGTGCTGTCGATATTGAAACAACAATTTCTTTAGGTATTGTCACATATCAAGGAGTCAAACATGCGAATGTCCAATCGTTATGGTCCATGGCAGTGGAGTAATGGACCAATCCAACTCTCATAGAATAGGGTGCTAAACCATCTACTGTCCACACCAATGGTGACGATAGGCTCAAAACAAAATTTAAATTAAACACTTGAAAACATTTTTAATTTTTGATTAAACACAGAATTTATTTGGTCTAATTAAACCATGATCCCAAACATTTATACTTGATAAATCCCCAAAACTGGAGAGCCAATATATTAAAAGCATTAAATCTATGCTAATCCCCATTGATTAAGGTTAGTATAAACTTAACTTGGGGTTAGTTTTCAAAAACCATAGGCAGTCATCAAGCAAGCATTTTGAAGAAGCATTTTAACAAATATAGGGTAAACCAAAAATGTATCATCATCATCCCAACATCAAATATATGAACAAGCATTATCAAAAGACATTTTGACAAGAAAATCATGCTTAAAATGCAAACTACCTCCTCAACAACCTCATGAAAATCTAGATGGACATTTTATAAAACATGTATCATAGACATAATACCATAACATCAAAACATGGGCTGTTGAAAGCATCTAAAGAAAAAAAATTCAATTTGTAATCAACTAAACAATATTAAAGCACCATCAAAGCAACATAAACTCAAATACAATTAAGAAAAATGCATGATTTCCTTAGATAGGTTATGGATATCATGAAATGGATCAGTAAGATGACAAGAAAATAAAATAGAGGTGTAAAAAAATAATAAACCAAGAAATGAATATACCAACAAAGCTCAAATCCTTGTGCTTCCCCTTTTTTTTTAGCTTTCTCATGCTAGGCCACTTATATTTCAAAATTTTCTTCTTTTTTTCTTCCATGATGACTACTGAAAATTTTTTGGAAGGCTCTTTTTTTTTTGAAGCAATAAAGTGTTTATAAAGGGTGATAGGCTAGGGCAAAAAAACCTAAGATGAGAAGTTAATTTAGTATATTGTATCTTCAAAATGATGAGTCATGGTTTATTAGGATGTGTTTTCAAATTTTAATTGGTCCAAGTACTAATACTTGAGTACCAACTAACCACCAAGCTCTAAAATGTCCCTTGATTATCAATTTTTGCCATGAAATATCCCACACATCAATCTAATTAGGTCCTAAAAAAATCACTAATCCAGCCCAATAAGCCCAAAATTAATTCAAATAATGGACATATTAAATCAAAATAATTTAAATAAGGCCTGTCAAAATTTTTAAAATATTTAGAAAGATGACCTAACACAATTAAATAAAATAGGCCCAAATAAATAGTTAAATATGCATGTAGGCCCTATTTTATTTAATATATATTTCTTAAGGCTTGGTTTTAAATTAAATAATTTATGACCTAATATAATTAAATAAAATAGACCCAAATAAAATAATTTAATATTCACAGGAGCTCTATTTTATCTACTATATATTTCTTATGAGGCTTGGTCTTAAATTAAATAATTCATGACCTTACTTTAGCTAGGAATGATAGGGATTGGATACAAACTTGTATGAATGACCTCAATGGTACCTCAGACGATGATTTTTGATACATCAAATGTAGGCCCAGACAAAATAAGGTGTCTACATGCACTATAGCTCTATTGTCATCATAGTATAACGTATTAGATCAACAATGCTAGGGACCCATCAAATTCATCAAATGAACTTATTCTTCTAAGCAACCTCTTTTCTAGCCTCATATGCAAAGATGTGCTCGACTTCAGTTGTTAAGTCTCTAGTCATGTCATGTTTGGAACTTTTCCAACTAATTGCAGCAACATGTGATTTGCTATCACCCAATCTAATTGGAAAGCAGCATTAGTATGACCCCTAACAAAGAGTTTAGCCTCTCCAAAGACCAAAAGGATATCTTTAGTCCTTTGTAAGTACTTTAGGATATTCTTCACAATATTTTAGTGATTTTCACCAAGATTTCTTTGGTATCTGCTTATGAGACTTATAGCATATAATACATCTGGCTTTGTACACAGCATGGCATACATGATAGACCCCATAATTGAAGCATTTGAATCTTATCCATACTTGTCCCTACCATCTGATGTCTTAAGACACATTTCTTTCAAGTAATGTATACCTTGTACTATAAGCAAGTTTTATTTTTTGAAATTTTCTATGCTAAACCTCTTTAGCACCTTGCCTATGTAAGAAGAGTAGGAGAAGCCAAGTAATCACTTCAATATATCTCTATATATCTTAATTCTCAAAATAAATGTGGTTTCTCCTAAATCCTTCATGGATAATTGTCTAGACAGCATGACCTTAATGCCTTGTAACATAGGTATGTCATTTCTCTCAAGCAATTTGTCATCAACATATAGCACTAGGAAATTAATGGCTTGCTCATTATCTTCTTATTCCACAAGAAATCTATTACTCCTTGGAGTTTGCTTGGTTTACATACCAATCAGATTTACTTGTCACATAGTAGCTTTTTGTTATTTCATGTAAAATGCATTATATTATTATTGCTAAAAGGGATTTCTTTTTCCAGAAGTTTTATTATAACTGTTATTTATGACTTATAAGGATAAAGCCCATGAACGCCTTGGCCTTGTAAAGGAATTGTAAAGAGTTACAATTGTATGATCCTTATACATCAAAGCTGTGTTTCTAAAATCGTTCCTAGTCATCGTATTATTAAGATAGGCATCGACAATGCACAAAGACTAGTATATGTTAAGCTCTGTGCATATGATGCATGCACCTATTCTCATAAGTTGAAGAACAGTGATAGTTGAGGATAACATATAAGTTTTTGCTATGATAACAAGTTTATTAACATGACCTGCTATGAGAGTTCTATTTGGTATTTCACTCAAGTGCTATGAAAATACTTTAATGTATTAGTAGTGTAAGTAATCATTAGACTTCTGACACTAGGTCACCTTATATCTAAATTATCATACTTAAAGATCATCACGATCGAGTCCATTTTGATTTATGCCTAAGATTGGGTGGTGTTAGGTATGTTATGAAGCATGCTAAAGGTGGATTGGTGGTCCATAAAGGATTCATCAACCCAAGTGATGTGAAAAGACATACTTCATTTGTTCTTGGCTCACATAACTCAAAGTCCCTAGCGAAGGCAATGCATACTGATTATGGAGTTAACATATAAGGGCTATAGGACTAACATGAAAGGGTTAGAAGTAGACACTACACTATGCTCTTGCTTTATCTAGGGTATATGATGAAAGGATCGAATTACACTAACATACTGTATACTGAAATGCTTATCAAAAAACCAAATTGACTTATTTAGCATTTGGGTAGCCATGATGCATTGCTAGATGTCACTCATGTTTTGTAAATATAAATAATCTTAACTGAATTAATTATATTTATTTCCAATATGTTAGGGACCTAATGGGTCACAACATAAAGATGATTTTGTATAATTAAATGGATTAGATTAAATTATAAAGATATTGATCTCTAAGGGACTAAATTGAATAATTTAATAAAGTCTAAGGGTCTAAGTGCAAATATACCGATAATATTATTTGACCTAATGTCCCTTGACAAATGAGATAGAATGCCTTTTACTATTAAATTTGATTTAGCAGCATGCCTAAGCAAAAATGAAGAAATATTTTTTCCATTATTCAACCTAGCAAAGGTGTTTGATCATGGGAATGTTTATGAAACCTATGTTGCTAGCATGCTTCTTGGCAAAACATGATCCCAACCTTGTGAATGTTTCCCAAGTCACCCCTGTGGATTATTGTTGGAGGTCAGACAACTAGATCGCTTTGGTTTGCAACAAATGGGTTTTCTATAGAACAGTGAGTGGAGATAGAATCTAACTAGGGATCCTAACAATTCTAGTCCCGTGGTATGATTTTTATTTCTGTGTTCTTGAAATTTTTTAAATCGGTTAAAAAAGATAAGCAAGTTGATCCTTTAAAGGAAGTCGGTATTTGATTTTAATTATTCGATTGCATAATTATTATTAAATTTATTATTTTTTATTCATTTGAGTATGATTTGAATTTCAACTGTGGTATCAGAACCTTGCTTGTGTCTTTGTAATTAATCAAATATTTTAATTGCTGCCATTTTCAAAATAGTTTTCATTTCTAGATTGTTCTTGATCAGATCTTGTAATTGAAAATTTTTTAAATTGTTTTAAATGTTAATTTTAATTATGGCAAAAAATTAATTCATGTTAATTTATTTTATTGATTAGTTTAAAAATTATTTTTAACTAATTAATTAATGGTACAATCGATTGGCGACAATTGAGAATTATTTGTGTCAAAAGTTTTGATTTTGGTGAAACTATAACCCAAAAAATTTATATTTGGCTGCTGCTTTTTAAATGTTTTTTCAGCTTACAATTATCAAGAATTGTTCAAAATATTGCTGGAAAAATCTGAAAAAACAGCTATTGAAATTATTTCAATGTGGGCTACCTAAGATGCTTGTGTTGCCCAACATGTGTGCATGAACTTGGAGATGTTTGCTCCACATTTTAGGTCAATTACGTGTGTATTTAGTTGCTGCCAGCAGCAACTTGTGATGCTTCCAGCAGTTGCTTAAAGTACAGCCTTTGTCCCATGCAATTAATCTCCTTGCATGGCACAAAATATGGTAGCAGCTTATGTGCTATTTTGCACCAACTATGGTTGCTACTTTGATGCTGCCATGAGCTGATTCATTACAGGAAAAAGGATCCATAAATGTCGATCAAGTAAGAGAAAAGGTTTTCTTAATTAATTTAAATATGGGATCCATAATTGGATAATAAAATTAATATGTTTTATTTCTAATTAAAGTGTTTAATTGGACATTATGTAATTTAGTTGATTAATCCTAGTTGGATTAGGATTTATTCTAATATGATTAGAATAAATATTAATCAAGTAAGAAAAATAGTTTTCTTAATAAAATTAAATATAGGATCATTAATTGGAAAATAATTTTGACATTTTTTATTTCCAATTAATTGTTTAACTGAAAGTTATTTAATTTAATTGATTAATCCTAATTGGAGTAGGATTTCTTCTAATATTATGATAATAAATGATAACCAAGAAAAATTGTTTTCTTGATTAAATTAAATTCTTGAAATAGTAACTGGAGATTAAAACATATTTATATGTTCATAATATTGATTATGAATGTATGGGATGATTAGGGGCTTAGACCTAATATGATTGTAGATGGTTGATTATTTTTCGTGGTATTTTTTTATAGGGCTTGCATACCTTGCCTTATATCTTATTTTTCACTATTATAAAACTCTTTCTTTAGTCTATTCCTCTTGAATGTAACTCAAAGTTTCTTTATTTCGAATGTAATTAGATTACGTTAAGTGTAAAATTAGGATAAGTTAGGAAAATTTCTAATCTGGAAAAAGGAGATCCAAGCAAAAGTGCCATGAAACCTAGGAGACTACATTAAAGCTTGAGAAGTTTATGTATGTAATCACCTAGGAATCGACCAACCAATTTCCTTTGATGGCTCAAGGAAATTGGATTAGATAAAGTCCATCATCATCCAAGTAGAAAGCATGATAGTAAATTTATTTTATGTGATATTATAAATGCCGTGCATGCTAACAAGATGAGACCCAAATAATTAAACTAAAGAAATAAAATTCCTCTTACAATATTGAGTCACATGCTTTGCATTATTGAGTTACCTTCCATAATTCATAACAAGATACTCAAGTTCTGTCCTTAGGAGACTTGTTAAGTCATTCAAGGTTAAAGTGCTATCTGAACTGCTTGAGTTATGAATGATGGGCCTTACTCAACTAATGTTGTGTTGTCTAGATGCTTACCAACTTGACTGCATGGCACAAGGGTGATGGTTAGGTGAAATGCATATAATGCATTTAGGCAATAGTTGCCACATAACTAATCTGGGAGTTGCATGGAGATGCAATCAGCAAGCTATGTTACCTACCCAATTAGGCTTGTTATTATTTGTTGAGTCACCCCAGGTTGCAACATGTTGAAAGGGGTACCAGCCTACTAGAAATACCTTGCAGAGATTTTTGAATAATAGTGAGAGCTATTATGTAAAAAAAATTAGTGGAAAAACCAATAAAGATTTAATACGTCATCTTAAATTGATTTAATCACATGAAAAGACTAATTTATACTTTTCCATACAAAGTTGTGAAAATGGGATTTATATCAATTGCATTGTGGGGCGTATTTGTTGTCATTAGCCTAAAGTATTTGTCCTGGTATAACATTAAGAAAGGTTCTCAATAAGTTTGCTTCCACATGTTTATTATTGAGTTAAACCATTCTACTATTTATTCAACTACCTAGATAATTGAATTTAGGAAATGCATCACACTTCTATAGTGATGTAAGATTGTTAAGAATAGTAGATGATTAGGCTCTAATCAGGTGGTCCTAAAGGATGGGTAATGGCGCAAGAGTTGCAACCACTACCATCATGACTCATACCTTATCATTGCCCTTGAGCATGACCTTGGAATTCAAAGCATGTCTTCATATTCTAAGATTGTCTAGAAATATTATTTTATTTTTACACCTTACTATAGATAATGGTTTCCAATTTAAGATAAAAAGCAATAGTTGTTTAATAATCCTAAATGACATGGTTTATGGTATGATCACATTACAAAGTGACCTTTTTTGTTCTGGATCCAAAGATCCCTTTACTCGATATGCATTTGAAGAAAACAAAGAAAAACAATCTAATAAAGACCTATATCTAGCATTGTAGCTTAGGCATGTTAATGAGACTTGAGCAGCCAAGATGCACAAACAAGGTTATCTTGACCAATTTGATTGACTCATTTGCGACATTTGAATGTTGTCTACTTGACAAAATGACTAAGATATTTCACTAGCAAAAGTGAAAAGGTTGGTGATTTATCAGGCCTAGGGCATTTAGATGTATGCCTAAAAATACCATGGCTACGAACAGGTATTCATTTCTGCTTTACAATCTTTACCGATGTTTACTTAAGGTATGGGTATATGTAATTAATGAAGTACAAGTCTAAAGCTTTTGAAAAGTTAAAAGAGTTTAGGATAAAAGTAGAGAAATAGACTACCAAAATATTCTAGCTCTTAGAAGAGAATAATATTTAAGTCAGGAAATCTGGTATTCTGTCACAATGGGTCCCACTCAAAACTCCACAACACAATGGAGTGTTTGAAAGCATAAATCAGACCTTGTTGGACATAATCATTCAATGATGACTAAAGCTAACCTTTCAATGTCTTTTTGGGGATTATAGACACCTTATTTTGTTCGGGCTGATTTTTAGCAATTTGGGTCATGGACGTGAGTAGGGGCAATGATCGCCGGGTGACATTTTGAGGAGGTTAAGGAGGCCTATGGATCATATCAAAGGTAAACGCAAAGATATGGCATCAAAGGACGTAGTTCAAAGTATTCGGGGATAAAATATATGAGAATATTCATAATTTTTCTCGAATGTATTGATACATGGTTCGAATGTATCGATACGATGCTCCAACATGCCAAAAATTTGAAATGTCCCCATTTGTATCGATACAACATGTAACTGTATCGATACATGAGCTTCTGCATCGATACAAGTGCTCATGTATCGATACTAGGCCATGCCAAGACCAAAACATGCATTCTGAAAAGAAATGTATCGATACATATCAACATGTATTGATACAATGATTCATAGCATCGATGCACTCTAGGTTTTTGGGTCAAATGTATCGATACATTTTACAATGTATCAATACATACAGGCCATTTTCCACAGTTCGAGCATTTTTGACTCATCCATTATTGATCCAAAACTCGATTTTAACTCGTTTCTTTGCATCAAGAAAGATCAAAACCCATATCGAATTATGAATTTGGACTTTTGAATTAATCAAAACAATTTTTTGAAGTCTAAATTAGATAAAAAAAGGTAAATATCACATGATCACCCTGCTCCCTAGTTTGTTGACCAAGATCACCATCAGCCACCCTATTTGCTGGAAAATCATTTTAGCATTTAAACCAATCAC
>JBBYHK010000526.1:0-12660 GCA_038382065.1 Adansonia grandidieri | reverse complement strand
ACACCTAATTGTTCAATTGAATTAATTTTCTTAAATTGTTTAACATATGAACTGGTATCGTAACATACCTTGGGGTGGATCCTTGTGGATCTATAGGTGTATACGACTTAAAATATTTTTTTGACTAGGAAATATCTTCTTAACCGAGACTTGTCCTTTTAATGTGATAAGAATGAGAAAGTATGGATTCTCAGCTCGTGATATAGTGAAGGGGACCATAAGATGAATCACTCATCTTATTGGTCTGGGATGACCATCACAAAGTGGCCAACGCTTGGAATCGCCACCGATCATTATAGGCTAGGTATGATTGGATGCCTATTAAAACCTATGTCTTAAGTTATGAAACTCGAAATATTGATCCCGTGGTCTGCGTGGTACAAAGATTTGCCATTTGAGTTTGGGAGTTGGTTACACACGATGAGGTATAAGCCTCTTCGCGATGCCCGAAATTAGTACCTTACTTGTTATGTCTTATCTCAGTTTTGATTATTTCGATCTTAACTCGTCACTATTTTGATATAACCCTCTGTTAATGCATAAATTTTATAGAAATACAAATTTAGGTTTTGATGAAATGATTTAACTCATATACGCCCAGGATAGATGGGGAATATAGAAATTTTTAATAAAAATGACCTCTAGATTTCACTTTGAAAATGGAATATTCCATTTTGGGCACTGTAGAGATACCCACGTGGAACATCACCTTTAATTTGACTTGAAATGATTTAAAAATATGAATGCCAATAATTATCATAAAGAAATCACATTAGTAAGGCAATGAATAAAGTAACATACCATGAACCATTCAATGTAATAATAAAAAGAAGGGATGAACTATTAGAATTTATCTCGCAATTGGCATTGATTATCTGGGAATAACCGAATCGATAATTTTTTAGACTGATCTGGGTTCCTTGATTGAATGGGGTTTTTTTTAAAAATAAAAACAGGCTTGACTCTTGACACATTCATGGAAATTTGAAAAGAAGAAAAATTTAATTGTAGTTGAAAGACAGGGTTGGAGTACCCCTCGAAAAGATAGGGTTAGAGCATCCCCGAGGATGACAAATAATTTTGACAAAGCAAGATTTTTAAATCTTAACAATTTTGAAAAAGTGGGGTTGAAGTATCCCCTTGAAAAGTCAAGGTTGGAGTATCCTCGAAAATGACATGTCTGACACTCTTTAAAGAAGTCGAGTTGGAAAACTTAAGTTGACAAAACTTTGTGATTTAGAAAATGAGTGAGCATTTTGACACTTTTTTATAAAAGAAATTATTGTAAATGAGGATGGTAAAGATGTAAAAAAAAATTTATGCCTTAATGCAAGCCTACGGGAGGTTAAAGCATGTTCTTAAGGCTGATTAGAGTGATATGGTGACATGTTAATGTCTCAAGACAAAGCTCGAGAAAACAACTCAACTTTGACCATAACCGAAAACAGGGGACAGCATCACTTTATCCCACATTCTGAATTTGTTCTAAATAGTTTTGAAGGTTTTAGAGGGTGAACAAGATACTGTTAAAAAGTTAACTTAATGAGGGTCAATCTAAAAATATTCCCAATACCCTAAAAAATCACTTTCCAAGAGAATATATTTTCAAGTTTGGGTTAATTATGCTACTAGCAGAGCATACGAAGGACAAGATGTGCCAAAATTTGAAAAATCACCTCGAACTTGTTTGGTCTCGACAAATTGCAAATGATACCTTTCTAAGAAGGGAATTTCATGAATCTTTTAGAAAAAATGTTTGAAGGATTTGGAAAAATCATTTAGCAGGTTTTAATGGCCCGATCAGAATACATGTTGCTGATTCTAAGGGTTCTAGATAGTTTAGATTTAAAAAATCATAACTCTTTCATCCGGAATGATCCAGGAGTGAATAAGACATCATTTTAAAGATAATTTGACACACTTTGAGAGACAAATATCAAAATATTAATGAAATATCATTTAGGATTTTAAACTGATTTTTCAATTTGCAACAGTTGTGCTACCAGTAAGGGACAAAGCAAAACAAGGGATATTTTTTATTTTCTTTGTGTTTTCGAGTCCAAACTCGGGTCATTGACATTCGAACATCCACGACTGAAGGGAAAGAGTGGCATGAGCATCACGAACTCATTTACATGTCCTCGAAGTAGTTTAGGATGATGAAATAACCCGTTAAGCATACCACTCAAGGTTTTGAATAAAAACAAGGCACAAACATTTCGGGAATAAGTGCAGGGCCATTTTTGTCGAAAAATTAAAATTTTTGAGCTCGTTTAATTAAGATTCCATATTTGGAAAACTTATTTTCCTCTAAGATTTTTTTGCTAACTTAAAGGAAAATACTAAGTTCATGTTAATCCTCATTGGTTGAGGTTAAATGCTTGGCTTAGGGAGGTTTTGAAAATCAATTTTTGACAGCCATTAAATATGCACTTAGATAAGGAGAGGATAATGAACATACAAAGGGATGGCACATAACATGAATCGGGATGCTAACTTTACCAATGGTCTTGACAAAAAAAGTGTTATGCACACATCTCATGAAGTGAAACATGCCAAAAATGATAATGATTCATGACAAAATGCAAGTTAACATATAAACATGCTTGAAAAATCCTAGGCTAAGGATTTGTGCATGGATTGAACATAACATGATGCATGGATATGGCAAAAAATGCATGAACAAGAGTTGTAAAAAATAATAAGGATGAAATAAAACACTTTGCACATCAAAAGAGGGCATCAAGATATTCAAATCCTAAGCTACCACAACCAAAAGCCTTAAAAACTCATGAGAATCCTAAGAGGGTGATGGAAGTATGAAAGGCTCACTATATGATAAAGGTGCTGAAAAATAGAAAATAAAAATGATTAAGTAGGAAGTTATACCAACAAAGCTTTAATTTTTGGTCAAGTGGTTAGAGCTACAGAGATGGCTTGAATTCCCCTATTTTCCTTGTTGTTAATTGCAAGAAACGAGAGAAAAAGAAAGGTTTCAGTTTTGGTATGGGTGAGGATGATTTTTTAGAGCGTATAGTGGCTGGGAATGAGTGTTTGAGGCTATTTTTATATGCTAAGTAAAGGGCTATAGGATTCTATTTTTTTATGTGTAAATGAGTCGGGAGAGCTAAAACAAGCTGGAAAAAACTTTTTTTTTCTCAGATATTAATGGCCTATTTAGACCAGCACTTTAAAGCTAAATTGAAGATGTTTTTGGTCATTTCTCAAGGGGACAAAGTTATGACAGTTGATGGCTATAGGGTGGTTATAGGAACCAATTTGCTGGCAATGTGTTGGACATAAGGTGGCTAGTTTGATTGCTGAAATTAGATACTAGCAAGTAGGGTGGCTGATGGTGATCTTTGTTAACAAACAAGGGAGTAGGGTGATCATATGACATTAACCCTTTATGATCTAATTTAGACTTCAAAAAAAATGTTTTGATTAATTCACAAGTCTAAATTCATAATCTGATATGGGTTTTGATCTTTTCTAATGCAAAAATGAGTTAAAATTGAGCTTTGGATCAATGGTGGACAAGTTAAAAATACCTCGATCATGGAAAGTGGCTTGCATGTATTGATACATTAAAGAATGTATCGATGCATTTGGTCCAAAAAACCCAAAATGTATCGATACAATGAACATTGTATTAATCGATACTATGAAACATTTATCGATACATGTTAATGTGTATCGATACATCTACTTTATAGAATGCAAGTTTTGGTTCTAGCATGGCCTAGTATCGATACATGAGTTCATGTATCGATACACAAACTCATGTATCAATACATTTACAAATTGCATCGATAATAATGGGAATATTTCAAATTTTTTGGTTGTTGGAGCATTGTATTGATACATAAGAACCATGTATCGATACATTTAGGCAAAATTATAGATTTTCCCCTATCTTTTATCCCCGAACATTTGGAACTACATCTTTCGATGCCATATCCTTGCATTTCTTTAATATGATCCATAGGCATTCTTGACCTCCTCAAAAATACTTTTTTGCTGGGCGACAACTTGCTAAAAGTTATCCCAGACAAAATAAGGTGTCAACAGTTGCCCTTCTTTGACCATTGCTAAAAATCAGGAACAGGGCAAAGATAAATAGACACTATTTTGTCCAAGGTGGAATGGCGTTCCCTAGAACACTTGCAAAGAAATAAATTTTAATTAATACTTCGCTGTGATAAGTGCAATGTATTCGCAGCGACCCTGATGGAGATTTAAGTGAATTTTGTAAGATTTGCCCTCCCTACTAGGGTGTTAGGTTTTATAAGGCTTGGCTTTCTTAAATTGGTATGGAGTAATGAAGACTTTGATATGGGTGCTACCAACTTGTGCAAGTTTTGACATAGACTTGGGTGCCACCAGCTTATGGGGATCTTGACTCAGGTGCCGCCAGTTTATGCAGGCTTTGACTCAGACTAGGTGCCACCAGCTTGTGTGGACTTATGGACTTTGACTCAGTCAATGCCATAAGTCAGCTTGTGGGCTTTAAAAGGTGCCACTGACTTATGGGCTTTGCAAAGGATGCCACTGACTTATGGGCTTTACAAGGTGCCAATGACTTATGGGATTTGAAAAGGTGCCACTGACTTATGGGGTTTGAAGAGGGTGCCACTAACTTATGGCCTTTGAAAAGGGTGCCACTAACTTGTGGGCTTTAAAGAAGGTGCCACTAACTTGTGGGCTTTCAAAAAGGTGCCACTAACTTGTGGGCTTTGAATAGGGTGCCACTAACTTGTGAGCTTTGAAGAGGATGCCACTGACTTATGGGCTTTGACAAAGCTTTTGATAAAACTTCTAATACAAGTTTTTCTTAACAAAAGTTCATGACAGAATTTCCTGATGAAAGGGTTTTGACACTAGTTCTTGACAAAATTCTTGACAAAGCTTCTAACGAATGTTCTCGACAAAAGTTTTTGACGATAGTTTTTGGATAATAATTTCTTGACACTGGTACTTTGACAGTAGTTTCTTGATAAAAACGGTTTTGACATGAGGTGATGAGAAGAAAAGAACCTTACCTAAAGGACACTTGATTTGCGAAGCTTAGAGTTTTTACCAGGAATTCCTTAGAGGTTTAGTAAACCTAGCTTGAAGTGATATTGTAAAAATGATGATGTATGATGGTAATGTGAGTGCATGATATGAAATGCTACCATGGTTGCATTATGTGAAGTCTAATATGGGAGATAGCCCTAGTTTCTTGCAAGTCATTAAGACTCTAAAAGGGATTGCGATCCATCCTGGTTCAACTAGGAATTGGAATTTTCCTAATTCTACAATGGATTGTAGGTTATTTGGTTCCAGTGGGATATAACATAAATCTATCACAGGAGGTAGCCATTGTGAATTATCCTAGCTCCATTAGGGATGTGATGTTTTGATAGTTGAGTTATTCATCTATTTTCAAGAATTTAGATTATGGCATTTCCTGATTCGGGAGGCTCAACCATTTTCCTAACAACTAAAAGGCATTGTCAACAATTTAGTGATTGTTTGGTTGAGTAGGTTCATGTTTCTGGTTTCGATAAGATTCAAATAGAATGCACAGATCTATTTTTGGTTAGCTTGAAATGGTTTTTCTTGAGATATGGCTTATGAAAGCAAGAATTGGTTTCGTGTATGGTTATGTCAAATGGGTGTTTGGACGTAAGAAGTTCATGATCTTGACAATCAGGGCATGAGCAGAGTTCCCTGTGCTTTTCTTTTCCTTTCAATGTAATATCGAGATGTCCTGATGCATATTTTAGTTAATTATCAAACATTATCAATTAAATGATGAGTATAATGTGAATTGTACAGGGGTTAAAAGAAAAAAGGCAATATTTATTCATGGCAACAAAGAGATACAACTTAGTATACTATTTGACAAACAAGTGATAGGATAGCCAGAATGACGATCTTTTAGGCAAAAGATGCCTCTAACAATCATGACATGGATTTCTTTAGGTGCTTTTCAGGATATTTCTTAAGTAATGAATGTGACTAGCAAGAGCTGATCTTCGAAAGATCCTTAGAATTGCTATGCATTGTCTTGTAGGTGCTCTCAATTCATGCCCCATTAGAATTGATCTTTTTAAGTTACTCTTGCAGTTTTTTTAATTATAGTCGGGTTGGCTACCCAGATGCCCTTTTTGAATTTTCATCTTAACCCCTTTTTTATTTTATTTTTTTGTATTTATTCAAAAAATGGTTTTTTTAGGTTTTTATCCTCTACTTGTAATATTTATTGATGGAGTTTGAGTTGACTGGGTTAGGCAAGGCATTGCCGTCCATTTCTGATAAGATTAGGGCTTCTTCAGAAAAGGCTTGCTTCATGACATACGATCTTTCCCAATTGGGGGTCTACTTGCCCCGTGCATCTTTATGAATTGGGAGGATTTTCATCAATACCAATTTGCATGGGTGAAATTGTTGTGGGCATATCTTTTTGTCATAGGCTTGGATCATGCGTCTTTGATACATTTGACCATGGCAGATGGCTTTCATGCATTTTTTTCTTTGATAAGGTTGAGCTGGTCGTATCTGTTCTTGACCCATTCAGCCTCTTCAAGTTTGGTTTCCATCAAGACTCTTAGAGAAGGGATCTCGACTTTGATAGGCAATATAGCTTCTATCCAATAAGCAAGGGAGAATAGGGTAGCACCTGTGGAAGTGCAAACTAAGGTCTAATAGGCATGAAATGCAAATAATAGCTTCTCATGCCAGTCTTTGTAAGTCTCGGCCATTTTCTCAACTATTCTTTTGATGTTTTTGTTGGCTGCCTCAACTGCTCCATTCATCTTTGGGCGGTAAGGGACAAAATTATGATGCTGGATCTCAAACTAAAAGCAGATCACTTGCATCATTTTATTACTTAAGTTGCTTGTGTTATCTGTGATGATTTGGTTCAAGAAGCCATATCTACAGATGATCTCTCGCTTGACAAACTTACAGACGATCAATCTAGTGACATTAGCATAAAGGGCAACGTCCACCCATTTGGTGAAATAGTTGATTGCTACCAAGATGAAGTGATGACCATTGGAAGCTTTAAGGGTGATCGGCTTGATCACATCTATACCCTATATAAAGAAGGGCCACAGGGCCGTCATGACGTGAAGTGGCGCTAGAAAGACATTGATCTTGCCTGCATAAATTTAACACTTATGGCATTTTTGGGTGTAGTTGATGCAGTCTCTCTTAAGGGTCAACCAGTAATAACCCACTCTCATGATTTGCTTGGCCATCCGATGTCTAGTAGCATGTGTGCTGCAAATCCCTTCATGAACTTCTTCTAGGATCCTTTTGGCTTCAAGAATGTCAATGCATCTGAGCAATACTTGATCGTGACTCTTCTTATATAAGATTTTTCCATCGAGAACAAATCTCATAGCTAGCCTCCTGATAGTCCTTTTATCAGTCTCGATTGCATGTTTTGGATATTGCTGATCCTTGATGTAACGAAGGATGTCAGAGTACCATGGTAGGTCATCCTTTTCTTTTTTGACATTATGACAATGAACCAGAGTTGTATAGATGCTTATCCGGGTGGGAGCAACATCCAATTCTTTGTTGACTTTAAACATGGATGACAAAGTAGCCAAAGCATTGGCTATGTGGTTCTCTTCTTGAGGTAAGTGTCAAAAACTGATATTATCAAATTCTTTCTTGAGTTCTGCTATTAGCTTCCTATATTGCATCAGCTTGGCATCCTGAGTTTGCCATTCCTCTTTCAATTAGTAGATGATTAGGGTCAAATCAACGAACACCTGTAATGTCTTGACATTCCTCTCAATGGCTGCTTAAAGCCCCATGACATAAGCTTTATATTCTGTGATATTATTTGTGCAGTTGAAATTTAGCCTTACTGTGAAGGGTAATGACTTCCATCAGATGACATCAATATTGCCCTAATTCTGTCCTAGAGCGTTTGATGCTCCATCAAAATACATCTTCCAAGATCGATCTTGGTTGGAGGCATTTTCTTCTTCAGAAATGCATATTAGATCTTCATCTAGGAAGTTGAAACTTAAAGGTTCATAATCATCTACAGCTTGACTTGCCAAAAATTCAGCTATCGCACTGCCCTTGATGGCCTTTTGGCTGACATAGGCAATGTCATATTTAGAAAGTTGGACTTGCCATCTAGCTAGCCTTCCTGATAGTGCAGGGGGTTCGCATAGATACTTGATAGGATCAAGCCTTACTATCAACCATGTGGTGTGATACAGCGTATACTGCTTGAGTGTCTTGGATGTCTACACCAAAGCACAGCACAACTTCTCGACTGTGGAGTAGTTACACTCGCTTCGTGAACTTTTTGCTTAAGTAGTAGATTGCTTATTTCTTCTTTCCTGACTCATCATGTTGCCCTAACACACAACCCATAGATTTGTCGAAGACTACCAAGTCAAGGATTAAAGTTTGACTAGGCACCGGCGGTACCAACACTGGCGGACTTGGCAGATAATATTTGACTTTATCAAAGGCTTCTTGACATGCCTCATTCCACTCTCCCAGATTTTTTTGCGAAGAAGTCGAAAGATGCGGTCACATTTGTCAGTGAGCTGGGATATGAATCTAGCAATGTAGTTCAGTCTCCCTAAAAAGCTTCTCACTTCCTTTTAGGTTTGAGGTAAGGCATATCTTGAATGACTTTGACTTTGTCTGGGTCAAAATAAGGTGTCTACAACTGGATAATATAATAAGCATGGAATTAAAATTCAATTAAAGAGTTTAATTGAAAATATATTTAATTTAAATGATTAACACTAATTTAATTAGGATTTGTTCTAATGTAATTAAAATAAATGATAATCATGTAAGAAAATTGTTTTCTTAATTAAATTAAATATGGATCAATTACTAAGGCTTTAAAAAAATCGAAACTAGTTTCCTAAATGGTTTAGGAAATATTACTTGCTAAATGGTTTATCCAAATTAGAACAAAGTTATCTAAAATTAAGATAATTTTGCTAATTAAGACAAACAACCTAAAAGTTAAGTACTCTCTAATTTAATATCTTAAAATGTTGTTTTTGGAAAACGAGTTTCCTAAATGGTTTGGGAAATATGAGATACATAATGGTTTGTCCAAATTAGGACAAAGTTATCTACAAGTTTGATAATGTCCTAGTTAAGACAAATGACCTAAAAATTTGGTGATGTTCAATTTAAGACATGTTTCCTAAAAGTTAGGAATTTAATTAAAAAGGTTTTAATTAAAGAATCGAAATTACTAAATAATTTGATAAATTATCTTAAATTTTTTGATGACGTTTATGCATATAACATACAAGATCACAAATTGATATTGGCTATGCTAATTTTGTTTCATGCTTACAATATGACAATGTTAACACAAGGATGATTATGGACTACACCTTAGAATAATTAGGTTATAGATGGTTGAATTTATCTTTTAGTATTTATTTTATAAATAAGATTTATGAAACCTACTTTCTCTTTTAATTGTGGGTTGTAAATTCTCTTCTCACCTAACTCTCCTTAAATGTAACTAAAGGTTTCTTACAAAGATATTACTTGCAGATTTAGGTTTAGATTAAGATTGAAATTTATGTAAGTCCAAAATGTGAAGAAGATGACACCAAGAAGAAATGACCAAGGAGATCACCATCAAGACTCATGAAGACCTTGTATGATATCTCTCAGAACTTTAATGTCGAGGGAAACTAGATAGATAAAGTCCATAATCATCCTAGTAGATTGCATGTGCTAGGTTTATTTTTGAATTTATATATATATGGTATATGATTGAATAAAGGCTAAGCATGCTAATCAAACAAACCAATAAGGCCTGAGATAAAGGATAATATCCCTTGTAAAATATTAAGTTCATGCCGAAGCATGATTAGATGCCTTCCATTGTTCACAACAAAATACTCGAGTTTTGACTGTGGGGATTTGTTGAGTCACTCAAGGTCCTTTCTACCCGAACAACTTGAGTTATTAATTATGTGCCTTATTTAACTATTGTTGTATGGTTTGGATGTGTCGCACTTAACCATATGACTTTAGAGGCAGTGGTTAGGTGAAATACATATGATGTATTTAGGTAAAAAGTTACCACTTAACTGATCTAGAAGTTTTACAGAGATGCAGTTGGTGAACTAAGTTACCTATCCAATTATCTTTTAAATGATTTGTTGAGTCATTTAAGGTTATATAAAGGTGAAAGACATGTCTACCTCATTAAGAAGAATCAAATGTTGAACTTCTTAGAATATGGTTGAGGGCTATAATCTTGATAAAATCATGAGGATAACCATTAATGTTGTAAAACCTTAATGATTGAAATTGCAAATTAGTAACTACAAAATGTTATGGTTCGTAATAGATATAAACATAACATGACTAATAGACCATCGCTAAGTAGTAGACATGATGCTAATAAGCTTAATGGGCCAAACTCTATAGACTAGGCCCATATTAATGGCATATGCGAGAATAACCACTAGGTTAGGGGTAGTCTATCAAGTTCATATTAATGACCTCAATTGAGCCAAATTATGATAATGGCTAGTATGATGCCCAAACTTTGAAAGGAGCAAATACTTATTTAAGCTCATGAAATCATTTAAAACCTTAACGAATTGTTCTATAACGATAATCATAATAAGAGATTCTAGATCCCTAAGGAAGTGTTCCTAAGCAATATGCCGAAAGGTAGCCTAATCAGGGCTCATGTGATGGGATGTATTTCAAAGTCTTAAGCACTTTAAATGGATCATGATCCATGCATTGTCCATATACTTTCTTTAGAGAAAGGCAGTAGATATGATAAAGGCATATGCCAACATAGTGGATAGCTAGATTAATAGCGTTAACAAGGAATATTTTGAAGTGATTAAAATTAGGAAACTTACAAAAGTTTCAATTTTACATGTACACTAGGATTAACTCACTTCTTTTGGTGTATGGTACCTAGTAGTTGTTGCTTAAATATGTATGGAATATTGTAAGGCCCAAATGAAAGGAGTGTGAAGATGGACCATAAATAATGGCAACTTTGTTGATGTTGACAAAATCTTGCCTTTTTAATTAGTTTTTAGAAACATAATCGTGATTTATTGGTAAACATTAGATGTTTATTTTTGGCATTTACATGCCAATTACGGATGATTGCTAGCATTCAATGTTGAGCACTCATTGAATAAATCATTAATCACAGAATTTGTTCTATATTATGGTCACATTATAATCAAACATACAACTTGCAATAGTATTAGGAATACTAAACGACCTATAACTTATAGGACTTAAAAGAAGTTTTTGAATCCAATTCCTTTTAAATCTACACATGTTGGATTTAGTGGGAAGCATTTATGATTCTTTAAATGTTAAAGATTATAATTTAACCTAGTGATAAATAGCCATGATGTTAAAAATGCAATTATTTGTGAAGTTTTTCAAACTAGAGAGGATTGGATGTTTGTATACTAAAAGTCATAAACAAACTCTTTTGTTTAGGCTCACAAAAGGAGTTACATTTAGATCATTCGCTTACAAGCTAATAAAAATTCCTAATAGTTGTTAAAGTAACAACTGAGCCACATGATTAGAATCTGGGTCTCGTTGTGATCCGAATAGTTAATAACTTTGATAATGAGATTATCATGAATGTAATCAAAACATATTCTCACTATAGTACTACAATTTTGTCGAAATTGAGACATAATTACTAATCAAAAAAATTCAACATTGGATGCATTAGCGATTGGAGTAGTGCAGGAGGGATATGTTAGTATATGCCCTAAAGCCAATCGAATTGGATATAATAGTTAATAATGTATACCAATCACTTTAGTTAGTGATTCAAGGCTTTACTTAATATTAATGGCGTAATTGACAAACATACAAATACTAATTCGATGAAATCGAAGAAACACATTGGCCTTACATAGTAGTAATTAGATATTATGATTAGATCCTTATGCATCAAAGTAATGTTTCTAAAAACATTCATAGTCATCATATTGTCAATATAGGGCATTGACAATGCACAAAGACTAGCACATCTATGCTTCCATGTATCTAATGCATGTAACTCTTTTATCTCATAAAAGTTGAAGTATAAACTTACTTGGGGATAGTATATGGCTACTTATTTGTTGGAAACAAGTTCAGTGAACATAGCCCCTATAAGAACTCCATTTGGTATAAGCCATTCCAGTGTTTATGGAATATGTTCTTATGTGTCGGTCATGTATATGGGGGTGTCATGTTTTAATTCTGTAGATGGATACTTATGGAAAATAGTTTTAGGTATGGCATAAACCATACGAAGGTGGATGAGTGATCTAGAGAGAATTCATCACTCTAAATGACATCAAAGACATATCTCATTTGTTTTTGGCTTTGGTTAACTTGATAAAGTTGTTGGCCAATGCATGACGAATTTAGGAGAAATTATTTATGTAAATTTATGAGGCTAATTGAAAGCTATAGGAACTAATGTCAATTGATACATGAGTAGATAATGCACCATGTTCATGGTCTTTCTAGGATATCTAGTGAAAGAACCAAAGTGCACTAAGAGGCTGCTCATTGAAAGGTTTCGTAAAGAGATCATATTGATTTTCCCTACATACCAGGTGGCCATAATGCCTTGCTAGAGGAAAATTTTGGTCTATAAAT
>JBBYHK010000515.1:0-12660 GCA_038382065.1 Adansonia grandidieri | reverse complement strand
ATGCTAGGCTAAGGATTTGTGCATGGATTGAACATAACATGATGCATGGATATGGCATAAAATGCATGAACAAGAGCAATCAAAAATAATGAGGATGAAATAAGACACTTTGCATATCAAAAGAGGCATCACGACATCCAAATCCTAAGCTACCACAACCAAAAGCCATAATAACATATGAGAATCCTAAGATGGTGATGGAAGCATGAAAGGCTCACTAAATGATAAAGATGCTGAAAAAAAATGAAAGTGATTAGGTAGGAAATTATACTAACAAAGCTTTTAATTTTTGTTCAAGTGGTTGAAGCAGTAGAGATGGCCTAATTTCCCCTCTTTTCCTTGTTTTTAATTCGTAAAAAAAGAGAGAAAAAGAAAGGTTTCAGTTCTGGTATAGGTGAGGATGATTTTTCAGAGTGTATAGTGGTTGGGAGTGAGTGTTTGGGGCTATTTTTGGATGCTGAGTAAAGGGCTATGGGATTTTATTTTATTTTTTGTGTGAATGAGTTGGGAAAGCTAAAACACGGTAGAAAAAACTTTTTTTTTGCTAAGATATTAATGGCCTATTTATACCAGCACTTTAGAGCTAAATTAGAGGTGATTTTGGTCATTTCTCAAATGGACAAAGTTGTGACAGTTGATGGCTATAGGGTGGTTGTAGGAAGCAATTTGCTGCCAATGTGATTGACATAGGGTGGCTGGTTTGATTGCACAATTTGATACAAACAAGTAGGGTGGCTGATGGTGATCTTTGTCAACAAACAAGGGAGGAGTAGGTGATCATATGACATTGACCCTTTGTGATCTAATGTAGGCTTCAAAAAAATGTTTTGATTAATTCATGAGTCCAAATTCATAATCTGATATGGGTTTTGATCTTTTCTAACGTAAAAACGAGTTAAAATCGAGCTTTGGATCAATGGTGGACAAGTGAAATATGCCTTAATCATGGACAATTGCCTGCATGTATCGATACCAATGGGAACATTTTAAATTTTTGGATCGATGGAGCATTGCATCGATATATGAGAACCATGTATCGATACATTTAGGAAAAATTATAAATTTTCCCTTGTATTTTGTACTCAAACACCTGGAACTACATCCTTCGATGTCACATCCTTGCATTTCTTTAATAGATCCATAGGCATTCTTGACCTCTTTAAAAATACTTTTTTGTTGAGTGACTAAAAATTAGCCCAGACAAAATAAAGTGTCTGCAATGGGTTGCCAATGTAGTCTAGTCTTTAAAAATGATGGCAAAATATGGATATGTGTAGACTATAGGGGCTGAATCAAGCTAGCACAAAAAATAATTTCTTTTTGCCCCACATCGACACCCTAGTAGATAACACTGCCAAAACTACACTATTTTCCTTCATGGATGGATTTTTTGGTTAAACCAAATTAGAATGGCAGTTGAAGACATGGAAGAAAACCACCTTTGTGACTATGTGGGGAACTTTTTGTTATAAGGTAATGCCCTCCAAGCTTAAAAATGCCGAGGTAACTTATCAACGAGCAATGGTAACATTGTTCGTTGATCTTATCCATAAAGAAATAGAGGTTTACATAGATAAGAGGGTTTAGTGTTAAGACATAGAGTGTGGTATCGATACTCAACATGTTTGCATTGATACAGGCTTTAGCAATAGATAAATTTGTGATTTTTAGCTGGATGTATTGATACTCAAGCAAGAATATTGATACAAGCCCATGTAGTATAGATGCATAACTCCAAGTCTCAAGATTGGAAATATATTTTTGCTATTGATATCAATACATGTTTCATTGTATTGATGCTCATGGCCTAAAATTTCTTTATGAATCAATACAAAGTGTTTTGTATCGATATACCAAGACATTTTTGCCTAGTTCGAGCCATTTTTCAGCCCTTGCACCATTGATCTAAAAATCCAAATTAAACATGTTTCTTATACTAAAAATTATCTGAATTCATACTAGGCCTCAGCTATGGACTAGTGATTGGATTTAAACAAATTTTTTATGCCTAAATAGCCAATGACAAGAGACGTTTTATGATATTATGCAAATTGCTGAAGAATAAAGCTGATTTTTCTTAATGCTCAACTGCATAAGTGGTTTTGATCCACTATATTTGTTAAAGCAAACCAATGAGTTTTTATGGCAGCTGAGTGTAGTACCTTGTTTCTGCATGAGATACATGCACCAAAACTTTATATTACCTTTGTTTTTTGCATTTTTTATCTTCATATTCACATGGCTATATATGCCAACTTTGGCTTAACTAAGACAAAAGGGATACAAAGATTCAAAAACCCTTAAGAGCAGAAAGCACTCATTTTTATACATTCTCCCCATATTCTTAACCACCAAAAACCAAAAACCATCATCCATTCCTGTAGCTCTTTAAAATCACCATCGAAAACCCTTCCAAAAACTCAATTCCACCTATATTTCCTCTTAAAATTCTCTTCATCCACACCATGACTAAAATGCTCTTTATTTTCACCATTTTATTGCTGTTCAACATCACAAGAGTGAAAGAAAGTGAGTTTAAGTTGCTGCTAGGGCTAAACTTGAAACATTTAGTATATTTTCTACCTTTAGTCTACATATTTTCTTATTTTTCATCATTTACATCATATTAGTGGCCTTTTTTTGTTACCATGACCTTTAAAGATTCTCATGTATTATTGTAGCTTTGATTGTAGTAGTCTTAGGATTTTGATAATCTTCTTAATGGCTTGATATTACTTGGATGGTTAAACATGCCATAGATTATTTTTACCATCACAATAGCCCCTGTTAATGCACTTCTACCTATGTCTCGCTGCCTTTTCATATTCATCTGATATTTAAATGTTCACCCTAATATGTCTTGAGCATGCTTATATATATATTTTGGGATTTTGGTAGGTTTCATGAAATAAAAATATCTTTTTAAAAATTCTAGATGCTTTCTTTTGGTTAAACATGTTCATACTATCATTCATGGCTTGATTCTAGATGTCATTTATAAGGCTAACACTCCCATGCATCTTACTTGTCATTATCTTACATTGTGCCACCTCTTTCCATTGTCAAAATACCATCTTGTTTATTTGAATATGTTGTCCATGTTCATCGTTATGCTTTTTGCATTTCATTCATAGCATTTTTGTCAAAATATATGCTTATTTGTTGCAAAAAAATTTGATTTTCAAAAACCCCCAAGTTAGATCTATGCTATCTCCAATAGATGGAGACTAGCATGGATGTAGTTTTTTCATTAAATTGGTCCTTCCATCTAGGGGACAAATCAAAATTTCTAGGTTTGGATTCATGGTTGAATAAAAAGTTGTTTTCTTAGAAAGAAACTCTTTTGTTTGTTAAAATATTAAGCCTTGATCTTAAGTTCAATACCCTTATTAATGGCATGGTCAACGAGCTATTTCATCATTGCAAACTACTCTAGTACTATGGAATGAATTCATGATACCCATGCAACCTATCTGTTTTTGTCATTGATGTTTGAACATTTTAGCTCTAGTCTAGTCATAAGAATTCTAAAAATATAAAACCTCCTGTGTTTTTACTCTAGCAGCATTGTGCCCACTGTTAAAAAATTTATTTTCAAGACCAAACACATCTTTCTACAATATTTTTTTGTTTTTCTTTGAGATATTGTCAAATTACCTTTCTAATGGTGTCTTGTTTTCACTCGGACAATTTTGGATGAGGGAGTTATGAATTTTTGAACCCTCACTATTTGAAACCCTTGGAATCAACAAATTGCATTATGTTTGGGTCATTTTGGCCCATTAAATGATTTTTCTACATTTTTGAAATATTTTTACTAGAAAGTTTGTGAAATTCCCTTTCTGAAATGGTATTGTTTGCAATTTAATGATACTAAATGAGTGAGGGATGATTTTCCAAAGTCCATTACACCTTTTTCCCTGTACATGCTACTAGAGTCAAAACAAACCCAACTTTAAAATTTAATTTGACCTAGAAAATGATTTTTTAGGATTTTTGAAATATTTTTACATTAAACCTTATGAGGTCAAGTTTCTAATAGTACCTTACTTAGTTCTTGACATCTCCGAATTCACCCAGAATAAATTTAGAAAGAGAGATAGCATGATGCTATCCTCTGCTTTTTGACTAAAATCAACCCAACTTCTCGAACCACCTTATTGATGCATTCAAACATCTCAAAATACCTCTTCATTGACTCCCTGTGGTGTCATGTAATGTAACACAAATCATTTAGGCTCAGATCAAGACCAAAACAAAAAAATAATTTTATTCTAGCTATTGGGTTCTATTTTCAAAATACTTTGTATCCAAATATTTATTTTCTCCATAAATATTAAAATTTTTGTTTTTAGGCTACTCCAACCCCACTTTACGTGGGGATACTCCAACCCTACTTTTTATTCAAAACTTGAATTTTCTCTTCTGAAATTTTTTGGGGTTCCTAATCAAACTTTTTGTTAAAACATAAAATTCTTACTCTTGGGATACTCTAACCCGACTTTCTGAGGGGATACTTTAACCCCACTTTCCAGTCAAAACTTAAATTTTTGCTTCTAGATTATTTTAGGATTCTTACTTAAACCTTTTAAAAAACATAAAATTTTTAGCTTTACGGATACTCCAACCCTGCTTTTTGAGAGGATACTCCAATCTCGCTTTTCATCTAAGGTTCAAAATTTCTCTCCTGAATATCTTGGGTCATTTTAATCAAAACCTTTTGTCCTTCAAGTTACCATCGAATCCAAAAATGTCTCATAGTTGTCATCCTGGTTTTTCTTTAATAATCTAAGGCAATTATGATGTACATTCCGATCATCCCTCTTTTTCTTTATGTTTATATGTATGATTGTTCTTATATGATATTATTATATTATTTTTCATCTTAGTAACACATTTCCTTTCTATAGTGACTATCGCATATTCATATTTAAAAATTATTTTCAAAAAATTTACAAGGCAATGTTCTATGTTGTTATCTTTCCAATGCCTAAGGAATATTAAAATTTTCAAAATTTAATTTGAAAATTATTTTCATAAAAAATTCCTATGTTTTCCTCATCTTTAGGGTGCATAGGTGATATAAATTTTCTTTTAAAACCTAGATCTACTATTTACAAAATTTCATGCATTAAAGGGATTATATCAAAATAATGATAAAGTGAAACCAATTAAATCAAAACCAAAGCAATATATAGTTAGTAGGTACCAATTTTGGGCATCATAGGGGTGCTAATCCTTTTCCATGCAAAACCAACTCTCAAAATCAACCAAGAAATCTTTGGATCTCATAGACCTCAAAATTGATGTTTCGAGTTTTGTAACGCAAAATATCATTTCCAATAGGTATTCGGTCAAGCCTAGCCTAAAATGATCGGTGGCGACAAATTTATGGCCACTTTATGGTAGCCTTTCAAGACTAATTGGATAAGCGATTCACTTGTCAATCTCTATCCCTTTTATATCACTACGTCTAATTCAAATCTCGATCAAAGGATAAACTAAAGGCTTAACCACAATGCCATATATCTTTTTAGTCACATGCGCTCACTTAGGATCATCTGAAGATAAAAGAGGTATGTGGTGACAGAACCCTTGCTAATCCAAAAATAATCTTAAATCTATGGAAATTTAATGATATTAGCAAAAGATTGAATTAAATACCCTTTAATATTTTTGTACCCTACCTTAAAAATTGATGCTTCTCTAAAACCTTCCAAATTAACCCCTTAAGACTTGGTGTTTACTAGTGTTAGCTTAACACCTATTGGGCTATTGTACTTAAAGATTAAACGGATGTTATAACTTGATTGTTTTCTTTTTAAGGAACTTCTATGAGAAAAACATCCATCTAAATTTAGTCTTGATAAACCTTGACCTTGCTATATCAATTTCTTTAAGACAAACTTTAGTAGTGCCACCTCATTTGTGCCTCTAAATTTATTTCTTTGTCTTATTCAAAGATGTTCAAAATGGTGGTCATCGATCACAAAAAAGCTTTAACATCATGATAAAGATAGCATATTTGTTATCCTTGATATTAAAAAATTCATGGCCACAATTATTTTGGAATAGTTATAGGTTTTGATCAAATAGATTCGCTCCTAGGTTAGAATGAGAATGTGATCTCATTCCATACATCTTGGAATTTTGATGAAATGTGACTTCACATGACTTCAATGGAAGTTTGTAAATATGCCTAGAATAGATACTTTTCAATTGCAGAAGTTATATCTTTGAATTAATGAACATTAATTTAATATTTGATGACTTTTTAAGAAAAATTAAATAATTTTTAAATTCTTGAAATCAAGATTAGAAAAAAGATTTTGAGGAGTAAACATCAAATCACCCTTTAACCTTTAACAAGAAGCTATGGAAAAAATAAAGAAACTACAAACAATGAAGCTTAGATTGATGAGGCCTCGATGACATGTATGAACCACTTATGATGTAAGAAATCCATGACCTCTTTACATGATCCCGTGCTAGGTAGGTGAAGAAAGTTTTAGAAAATGGCTTTCTCATGTGATCCTATGTTAGGTAGATGAGAAAGACTCACCCTTTTATGTGATCTTGTGTTAGGTAGGTGAAAAAGGCTAACTTCTTCAGACAATCCTGTGTTAGGTAGGTGAAAAAGGTTTTAGAAAATGGCCTTCTCATACAATCCAGTGTTAGGTAGATGAGAAAGGCTCACCTTTTCACACGATCCTATGTCAAGTAAGTGGGAAGGCTTTGAAGAAAATGGTCCTTTCACATGATACTATGTTAGGTAGACAAAAAAAGTTGACATTTTCATACAATCATGTGTTAGGTAGGTGAAGAAGCTTTTAGAAAATAGCTTTCTGATGCGATGCTGTGTTAGGTAGATGAGAAAGGCTTACCTTTGCACGTGATTTTGTTTTAGGTAGGTAAAGAAGGCTTTGTAAAAAATAGACTTTCCATGTGATCTAATGTTAGGTAGAGAGAAAGGCTTGCCTCTTCAAGCGATCTTATGTTAGATAGGTGAAGAAGGCTTTGAAAAAGATATCCTCTTCATTCAATCCTACCATAAGGTAGGTGAAGTAGGATTAAAGATAGCTTCTTTTGATCAAGCAGAAGGATCGGTGGAGTTTTTCTACCTTTTCTCTAATGCAGTTGGCGTATGTATATATGTGAGCTTTTTTACATAAATAATATAATTTTTATTTTTATTTCTCGAAATAGGCTCTTTGTAGATTAATTCTCGAAATATGCTTTTTTTAAAAAAATTTTGCATTGAGAACTTACCGGTTGGGATGGCAAGAACCGAATACGATGGAAACTCGCCAACTGGGTTAGTGAGCTTGGCCAAGCATAGAAATACCCTTCCAAGGCCTTTAAAATTTTGGAAAAATTTATTTTTAAGCCTTAACAAGTTTAAAATATAATAAAATAATACAAAATATCACAAAATCAAGCATGAAAAATTATTCAAAGGTCATTTGGCCAACATGTATTTCACTAAGAAAATAATTTTTCCATCACATATTTACATGAATACCAATATACACATATATCATAATTTTTACCAAGCATAAATACGCAGGGATACATAATAAAAAATGAATAAATTAACATAAATCAACATGAAAATATTAAGAAAAATAGCAAGAAAATATATACATGAGAATAACATTATTTATATCATAAGACATGAATTAATTTGAAGAAATTCAAATTATTTCTAGTAAAAATCAAATTTAATGATAAAATCAAGAAACTCTGATCATAGCTTTCATGCTGGGCCTTTCAACATGGATCAAAAATTCATGAGCTCCAGTATTTACAAAGCTCACAAAAAAGATGAAATATAATAGAAATGAACAAAAATAAAGAGTTTTCCAAGTGGATTTACCTTAAAAGCTTGAAAAACTTAAAAAAAAAAACTTAAGTGATTTAGTGAATTTTTAGTGTTTTTTTTGGGTTGTGGATGGCTAACCAACCTCATGAAATTTCACTAATTACTTTTTTTTTTATTTTGATAAGATTTTAATTAATGATTTTTGTCATTTAGCATGATGATGTCAGGATGTCATGCATGACATCATCATCTAAAATATAAGAGAGAAAAAAATTTAATTTGAACAAAAACAAATTATAAGGAATAAATTGTAACAAATTAAAAATTATGTATTTAAAGAATAAAATTTCACATAACAAATTTAATTAAAAATTTAATCAAAAGAAGGGTTCTTTGGCTTGTTAAAAAACAAATACGAGCTTATTAGGCTTGTCAAAAAGTTAATAGGCTTATCAAGCCCATTATAAAATTAATAGGGTTTAAGGCCCATGAATTGGAAAAATAAATTTTGGCCCATTAAAAATAAAATTTCCATATAGAAATTCGAAAATAAATTTTCAAAAAATTTTATGTGCAAGAAAAAAGCAATTAAAAAATTACAAACTTGTAAAAATTTATGAGCAAAAACCCTTTCGAAAGGAAATTATATTTGAAAAAAATGCAAAACTCCTAAAAAAATTGAATTTTCAAAAATTAATTTAATATTAATTTAATAAAAAAATTCAAAGAATTTTAAAAATTATAAACTTAGAAAAAATTTATGAAAAAAACCTTTGTATCTTGAAAATGAGAAAATTCTAAAAATATATTCAAATTTTAAAAAAATAAATTAAATTCAACATATTAATCAAAATACTAATTTATAAAATAATAAGATATGAAAATGTGAAATTTTTGGAACAAATATGTCCCAAAAATTTTCACAAGTATGTTACTCATGGTATTATGAAAAATTCAAATTTAAGTCCCAAAATTGGCAACCTGATACCTCATGGTAAAAAAAATGCTAATATGAATTTTTCCTTGAATATTTATGATTTTTTAGAGTGAGTATCAACATAAATACTACATCGATATCTATAAAATATACAAAGGTCAACTTCCTAAATTTTACAAAAAATTCTAAAAAAATTTCTAAAAATGAGGAATTTGATTGTGATAACATCAGCAAAAATACATTTTAAAATTTCAAAAGAATAAAATCAAAAACTACTTTTTACCTTGATATTTGTTTTTTAGTCAAAATCTGCCCTTGAAATGGCACTTTCTCTATCCTGTGCACTTATGGTGATTTAGATGTGATTAAATTGGTCTTGAAAATGTTCAATCCACCTTAAAAAAGTTTACCCTTACTAGGCAGCAGTTAAGTTCTTGATCTCGGATATTTTTGGACTGTTAAGGAAAGGGCTTAAAAAAAATTAGGTTTCAACAACTGCTCCTTTTTGGCCATTACTAAGAATGAGGAACAAGGCAAAGACTACAATTGACACAATTTTGTTCAGGATGTATAAGCCTTTTTACAAAAAAAAAAAAAAAAGAAGAAGCCTTTTTACATAAATATAGAACCAACTGCATTAATTTTTTTTTTTACATTTAAGTGCCAATTTTGCAAGAACAGCACCATTAACTACTTTTAGGCTTTTTAAATTCTTGGTGGTAGTTTCATAGGGACTAAGGCATCAACTATTTTTGGCTTTTTAAATCCTTGGTGCCAATGTAGTAAGGACTAAGCTATCGGCTACTTTTAGGCTTTGTCTCAGTTTCGATTCTGCCGATGCCATTATCTTTATGTAGGCTTAGTGCCAATTTCAACTTTGCCAAGGCTATCATCTACTTTTAGGCTTAGTGCCAATTTTAATAAGGACAAAGTCATCAGCTACTCTTAGGCTTGATGCCAATTTTGATTAGGCTAAAGCCATCATCTACTTGTAGGCTTATTTCTAATTTTGATAAGGACAAAGCTACCAACTACTCTTGGGCTTGGTGCCAATATTGATTAGGCCGAAGCCATTATCTACTTTTGGGCTTACTACCAATTTTGACAGGGATAGAGGCATAAGCTACTCTTGGGCTTGGTGCAAATTTTGATTAAGCTAAAGCTATTGTCTACTTTTAGGCTTGTAACTTTACACAGAATCATGTGAAGAGGTCAACCTTTTTCACCTACCCTATACAAATCGCATGAAAAAGGTGTAGAAAAAACTGATCAAATGCACAACAGAATTTTAAAAAGAATTTTAACCCAATCATGCTAAATCATGTTGTTATATACAACAACACCATCTTAATCAGTTGCTTGAGTTGCAGATTTGAAGATACCATCCAAGAATTCTTAGATCTATGTGAAAGCTTTAACCAACTAGCCTTCTTCACTATTCTCCAATTCTCGGATGGTAGATTATGTAAGCACTCTATCTCAATCAACTCCAAATTAGTATGGCTTGATTCTCCTTTATGACTATCTCGTGCCACCAGTTTAGAATCATGAGATGTTGTGATTAGGTTTAGCACCAAAGTCCAAAGAAAAACCTTAGGCATAAGCATATTATTTATATCAGGTAACAAAGGCAACTTTGATTTTAAGTCTAATTAAAATAAATATTTTATTAATTCCATAAAAACCCACATGTGGCTCCAACCCCAATATGGGTGCCTAATATAAAGGCAACTTTGATTTTAAGTCTAATTAAAATAAATATTTTATTAATTCCACAAAAACCCACATGTGGCTCCAACCCCAATATGGGTGCCTACTATAACTCGGCTCAAGCCCTACAGTCCATAGAAAATATTTTGGCTCAAATTTAGTTTATGGAATTTAACCTAGTTAATCTAAACACTAATTAAATTTGATTAAACTGTTAATTTTATTTAGCCTAATAATTTCCATAACTTTAATTCTAATTCAAAATAAAATCATGGCAATTATTCGAATAGAATAATTATGCACTAATTATTAAAATAAAATTAACTATAATAAAATAATTACTTTAATCACAAATTAAAATAAATATACAAAGTCATTTTTCTAATTTATTTAGAATATTTTTCATATTTAATTCAAAAATAAATATTTAAATATGACTTAATAGATATTAAATTAATTATATAAATGTCTATTTAATTTAAATTAATTCCTATATTTATCAAAAGATAAATATAATTAATTTAAATTACAAATTCTTGTCTAAATAAATATTTAATTCAAATTAAATATATATTCTAAATAAATAACACAAAAAAATAATTTTTATTTATTTATTGAAGAAAATGCCCATACTTCTAAAGTAAGTGAATCTAGCATACCACTTCACCATATTAAAAATCTTTTATCTCTAGATATTTTGATCAATAACCAAGCATTAAGGGATTATGTTGAACTAATGAAGTGACTAATTGAACATATATAATTAGGCTCGAATAATCTATGCATTAATTATTCTACATCTAATAATTAATTACATAATCATTAATCCCAGAGTTATACCACTAAAGACTTGAGATACATTCCCAATTATATACTTTACTTTGTAAGCTTTATAAACAGCCTTTAAGTCCAATAACCTTGTCATTTGTGCAATACCTTTATATGATATCTGTGATAAACTTAAGGTTAAAATATCCGTTTTACCTACTTGATCACCTTATCTTAAAGTTCCATTATAGTCTCCATGTAAAAATGATTATTCACCATATATGAATAATTTATCACTTGACATACAAATGATTGAGGCTTAGCTATTTTCACTATACCACATAATGCGTTTTGAGAGGATAACTTTAACTCTTTATGGGAGCTATGATTCCATATCGATAAGTAAAGCTTTCATCAAGTATAAGTCATATGCCCAACGAATCGGCCATTAGCTTGCTATTTTGAGACGCTTCAGCCTTTGGAATGTCAAAGCATACAAGTTATGAACATAGTCAATTACTTATTTAGGATTAATGTAATTACACAATGAATATCAAAAGTGAATTAATCCATGCAAACGGACTTATTAATAGATTAAGTGCACTTTAGTCCAATCCAATGTATCATCACCTCTAAGCCATATATCTATGTCTCGATTTAGGAGGCAAACCACTCTAAATGACCAAGACAAGCTATCTCTCTAATTGGATTTAGACGACATAATAGTCTTAACATGAGTTAGTTGTTACATTAACCCCATAAACTATGGACTATCAATTTAGACTACTTAATTTGGAATGTTGTCTTCCTGTGTATAATGTTTATTATATGCAACATTCTAACGGTATAAACACAAGTAGTCAATGAGCCATATCTATTTTAGCATGTAAATCTAAATAAGAATGGAATAGTAATGATATAATGAAACCTCATATATATAAGTAATCAGTTCAAATTAGTGAGATACATTAAAATGTATTTCATCCTTAGGGCATTCCTAATGATCTTTCACTTGTCCTAAGGGAATAAATAGTCATGTCTTACATCCTTAGACCTCAATGTACCTTTTAACTCCTAGCTACTAAAGCTTTAGTAAAGGGATCAGCAAGGTTGTCCTCGAACCTGATTTTACAGACATCAACAACTTCTTCCATCACCAACTCTCTTATAATGTGGTATTTCCTGTCTATATATGTCATCTTATAATATTTACCATTGCCACACTATTATTACAATAAAGTGTAACAAATTTATCGATACCAGGAATTACCTTAAGGTCTCTAAGAAGCTTGCGATGCTAAGTCACTTCCTTAGATGCTTTAGAGATAGCCATATATTAGGCTTCTATCATGAAGTCATCCATATAAGTTTGTTTTACACTTCTTCACACAATGGTGCCTCCTCTTAGGACATATATAAACCT
>JBBYHK010000494.1:0-12662 GCA_038382065.1 Adansonia grandidieri | reverse complement strand
ATTTTTAGCTTCCAAAACACATTCCTACACCAAGAAAACCAAAATCTCGTAGCTCTTCACTCACCACCCAAAAATAGACCTAAAATGCTTATTCCCAACCATTACACATTTTAAAAATCATCCTCATCCATTCTAGAACAAAACCTCATTGTTTCTTTCTTTTTCTTACCTATTATCAATAAGGAAAAGAGGGAAATTCAAACCATCTCTACTGCTCTAACTATTTGGCCAAAAATTAAGTTTTGTTGGTATAACTTCTTATTTTATCAATTTTATTCTATGTTTTTAAGCATCTTTATCATTTTAGTGAGCTCTCCATGTTTCCATCACCTTATTAGGATTCTTATGCGTCAATGTGGCCTTTTGTTATGGTAGTTTAGGATGTGGATGCCTTAATGCCCCTTTGATGTGCAAAATGCCTCATTTTATCCTTATTAATTTGATAGCTCTTGCTCATGCATTTTATGCCATATCCATGCATCTTGTTATGATTAATCCATGTATGAATCATTGGCTTAACATATTTAAACATTAGCTTGCATCTTGTCATGAATCATTGTCATTTTCAGCTTCCATAACATTTTCTTGTCAAAGTGCATTACACTTTCTTTATCAAGACCATTGGTAAAGTTTGCATCCTCATTTATGTTTTGTGCCATCCCCTTGTATGTTTATTGTCTTCTCCTTGTCTAAATTCATGTTTAATAGCTATCAAAAACTAATTTTTAAAACCTACCAAGGCCAAGCATGTTAACCTCAACCAATGATTAGCATGAACTTAGTGTTTTCCTTCAAGTTAGCAAAATATCTTGGGGGAAATTAAGTTTTTAAGATTTGGAATCCTAGTTAAACAAGATCAAATCTTCTGATTCTACAAAAAGAATGGCCTTACACTTGTTCTCGAAATGTTCATGCCTTGTATTTGAGTCGAAACCTTGAGTAGTACGACTAACTTGCTATTTTATCGTCCCAAAATACTCTAGGGCTGTGTAAATGAGTTTGTGATGCTCATGCCACTCTTTCCCTTCAGTCACGGATGTTCAAATGTTGATGACTCAAGTTTGGACCTATAAACATAATGAAAATAAGAAATATCTTTGCTTTACTTTGCCCCCTACTAGTAGTAGCACTATTACAATTTAAAAAATCATTTTAAAATCCTAAATGATTTTTTATGAATTTTATAATATTTTTCTCTAAAAATGTGTCAAAATATCTTTAAAATGAGGTCTTGTTCATCCCTGAATCAGCCTGGATGAAAGAGTTATGATTTTTCAAACCTAGACTATCCAGAATCCATGGAGTGAACAAAGTGCATTTTGGTTAGGCCCTTTAAGCCCACCAAATGGTTTTCCCAAATCAATCCAGCATTTTTCCTAAAATGTTCATGAAATTCCCTTTCTAGAAAGTATTATTTGCAATTTTTTGATACCAAATGAGTCCGGAATGATTTTTTAAACTTTGACACACCATGTCCCTTGTGTGCTTTACCAGCAGCAAAATTAATCCGAACTTGAAAATTTATTCCCCTAGAAAGTGACTTTTTTGGATATTGAGATTAATTTTAGGTTGACCCTTATCGAGTTACCTTTCTAATGGTATCTTGTCCACCCTCTAAAACCTTCAAACCAATTTAGAATAAATTCAGGAAGCAGGATAACGCGATGCTATCCCCTATTATTAGTTATGGGCAAAATTTAGTTATTTTCCCAAATTTTTTCTCGAGACATTTGAATGTCTCTGTATCACCCTGATCAGACTCAAGAACATGCTTTGACCGCCCATAGGCTTGTATCAAGGCACTAATATATTTTACATCTTTACCATCCTTATTCATAATAATTTCTTTTGCCAAAAGTTGTCAAAACGCTCACATATTTCCTAAATCACAAAGTTTTGTCAACTTAGGTTTTTTAACTCGACTTCTCTAAAAAGTGTTAGACGTGCACTTTTGGGGATACTCCAACCCTAACCTTCTAAGGGGATACTCCAACTCTGCTTTTCAAAATTGTCGAGATTGGAAAATCTTTTTTTGTCTAAATGATTTATCATCCATGGGGATACTTTAACCCCGACCTTCCGAGGGGATACTCCAATTCCGCTTTTCAAAATTATCAAGATTTAAAAATCCTCTTCGATCAAAATTATTTGTCATCCATAGGGATACACCAACTCCACCTTTTTGAAGAGATACTCTAACCCTATCTTTCAACTACAATTAATTTTTTCCTCATTCTCGGACCTTCATGAATGTGTCAAACAAATCTCGTTCAAACAAGAAACCTAAATGTATTTAAAAAATTGTCGATTCAATTATTCCCAAATAATCGATGCCACTTGCGAGATAAATTCCAGTAGTCCATTCCTTTTCTTTATCATTCATTGAATGATCCATGTTATGTTACTTCATTTGTTGCCTTACTAATCTGTTTTCTTTATGACGATTATTTGCATTCATGTTTTCAAATCATTTCAAATAAAATTAAAGGTAATGTTTCACGTGGGTATCTCTCCGGTGCCCAAAGTGGAACATTCCATTTTCAAAGTAAAATCCAGAGGTCATTTTATTGAAAATTTTTATATTCCCTATCTCTCTGGGGCGTATATAAGATTAAATCATTTTCATCAAAACCTAGATTTGTATTTCTATAAGATTCATGCATTAACAGAGGGTCATACCAAATAGTGATGAGGTAAGATCAAAAAAATTAAAACTAAGATGAGACATAGCTAGTAAGTTACTAATTTTGGGCGTTATAAAGTGGTTTGTACCTCCTCGTGCGTAACAAACTCTCAAACCCAAATGGTGAATCATTGTACTACGTAGACCATGGGATCAATGTTTTGAGTTTCGCAACTCAAAACATAGGTTTTAAAAGGCATCCGGTCATGCCTAGCCTAAAATGATTGGTAGCGACTCCATGTGTTGGCCATTTCGTGACGGTCATCCAAGACCAATAAGATGAATGATTCATCTTATGGTCCCCTTCACTATATCACAAGTCAAGAATCCATACATTCTTGTTCTCATCACATCACAAAAGAAAAGTCTCGCTCAAGAAGACATTTCCAAGTCAAAAAAATATTTTAAGTCACACATACCGATAGATCCGTGAAGATCCACCCCAGGGTATGTTGCAACAATTACGAGCATCCAAGTTTGTCTCATTTCACGGATAAACATTAAATATAAGGAAAATGGTGGGAAGAAAAGCTTTTCTTGCAAATCCAAAGCATTAATATCGAGTATCCTAATGTGGAGAATATGATTGCAGTGCCACTAACAAAAAGAATGGAGATTATTATGAGAATTAAAGTTTACCTATTTCACGAAAGAACTTTAATTACAAGAAAATGGTGAAAAGAAAAGCTTTTCTTGCCAAACCAAAGCATCAATATCATGTATCCTAATAGGGAGAACATGATTGTAGTGCCCCATCACAAAGAGAATGGAGATTATTATGAGAATCCAAGTTTGACTTATTTCACGAATAAACTTTGATTATAAGGAAAATGATGGAAAGAAAATATTTTCTTGCAAATATAAAGATCAATATCATGTTTTCCAATGTGGAAAACATGATTGTACTACCTAATCACTAAATGAATGGAGATTACTATAAGAATCCAAGTTTAACTCATTTCAAAGATAAACTTTGATTATAAGAAAAGTGGTGTTGATTATAAGCAAAATGGTGGAAAGAAAACCTTTTCTTGCCAAACCAAAGCATCAATATCGTGCATCTCAATAAGGATAACATGATTATAGTGCCCAATAACAATAAAATGGAGATTACTACAAGTATCCAAGTTTGTCTCATTTCATGGATGAACATTAATTTTAAAGAAAATGGTGGAAAAAAAAGCTTTTCTTGCAAATCCAAAGCATCAATATTGCATATCCAAATGTGAAGAATATGATTGTAGTCCCCATTAACAAAAAGGATCAAGATTATTATGAGAATTCGTGTTTGACTCATTTTACGGATGAACTTTGATTATAAAGAAAATGGTGGAAAGGAAAGCTTTTCTTGCAAATCAACATGTCAATATCTTGTATCCTAATATGGAGAACATAATTGTAGTGCCCAATCACAAAAAGAATGGAGATTATTATGAGTTTTCAAGTTTGTCTTATTTCACAGATCAACATTAATTTTAAGGAAAATGGTGGAAAGAAAAGCATTTCTTAATCGTTTATCCTAATGTGGAGAACATGATTGTAATGCCTAATTACAAAAAGAGTGGAGATTATTACAAGTATCCAAGTTTGTGTCATTTCACAGATGAACTTTAATAATAAGGTAAATGGTGGAAAGAAAAGCATTCTTGGTAAATCAAAGCATCAATATCATGAATCCCAATGACATTAACATGATTGTAGTGCCTAATAACAAAAAAAATAGAGATTATTACAAGTTTCCAAGTTTGTCTTATTTCACAAAAGAACATTAATTATAAGGAAAATGGTGGAAAAAAAGTTTTTCATGCAAATCCAAAGCATCAATATCGTGTATCCTATTGTGGAGAACATGATTGTAGTGCCCAATCACAAAAAGAGTGGAGATTATTATAAGTATCCAAGTTTATCTCATTTCATGGATAAACTTTAATAATAAGGTAAATGGTGCAAAGAAAAGCTTTTCTTGGCAAATCAAAGCATCAATATCGTGTATCCCAATGAGCTAAAAATGATTATCGTGCCCAACAACAAAAAGAATGGAGATTATTATGAGTATCCAAGTTTGTCTCATTTCACAGATGAACATTAATTTTCCCCATTAAAAAAAATATCGGGATTGTTACTAGTATCCAAGTTTGTCTCATTTCAAGGATGAACTTTGATTAAAAGGAAAATGGTGGAAAGAAAAGCTTTTCTTGCAAATCAAAAGCATCAATATAATGTATCCTAATATGGAGAACATGATTGTAGTGCCCAATCAAAAAAAGATTGTAGATTATTAGGAGAATCCAAGTTTGACTCATTTGATGGACAAACTTTAATTGTGAGGAAAATGTGGAAAGAAAAGCTTTTCTTGCAAATCCAAAGCATCAATATCGTGTATCCCAATGAGGACAACATGATTGTAGCTCCATAACAAAAAGAATGAAGATTATTATAAGTATCCAAGTTTATCTTATTTCATAGATGAACTTTAATAATAAGAAAAATGGTGGAAAGAAAAGCTTTTCTTGCAAATCCAAACATCAATATTGTATATCCCAATGTGGAGAACATGATTGTGGTGCCACTAATAGAAAAACCGAAGATTGTTATGAGAATCCAAGTTTGACTCATTTCATGGATGAACTTGGATCATAAGGAAAATGGTGGAAAAAAAAGCTTTTCTTGCAAATCCAAAGCATCAATATTGTGTATCCCAATGTGGAGAACATGATCGTAGTGCCCAATCGAAAAAAGGATGGAGATTATTATGAGAATCCAAGTTCAACTCATTTGATGGATGAACTTTGATTGTAAGGAAAATAGTGGAAAGAAAACCTTCTCTTGCCAAACCAAAGCACCAATATCATGTATCTGAGGAGAACCTGGTTGTAGTGCCCAATAACAAAAAAAATAGAGATTATTACGAGTATCCAATTTTGTCTCATATAATGGATGAACATTAATTATAAGGAAAATGGTGGAAAGAAAATATTACCTTATAAATCTAAAGCATCAATATCATGTATCCCAATGTGAAGAACATGATTGTAGTACCCAATCATAAAAGGCGATTCCTTCCTAAGTAGCTTGAGCTCAAACTCTTTCCTAAGTAGCTTGAGCTCAAAGGCGATTCCTTTATTGGGATTTGTAGTATCTCAAAGTTGAGTGGTAGCAATGGATCATTGATATGGCAGAGTCTCCATTCTTCATATCCAGGCATGGTGGGGCTTCCTCTCAGTATCTTTCCATACAATGGACCTTCTTCCAGGCTTATAAAGCTAACTGGACTTTTGCTTTATAATTAAGCTCTCCATATTCAAAATCCTAATGTCCCAAGTCTTTGAAGAACGAGATGAATTGTTGGCACTGGAACTGACGCAATACTAATAAAGGAACATACCTAGTATTTCCCTATAATCCAGCAGCAGTACGCAAGTGTAGTCTCCACATCTGTACATAATCAACTGAGAGAATAGCCATGGAGTTCTCCATGTGATTTCTTCTTCCTTGACGTTTCATAATTCCTTAACCTAATCTTTTCTATCTTATCTTGATGACGTTCTACCTCTAGTGTCATCGAAAGAGGACTGTTCTTGAAGAAGAAATTTTGCCTAACTTTCCCTTTCCTAACACAAAGATGACCTAGGAGCCATATCTAAAGCAATGAGGCACACTTGATAAGCCTTTTGTTCATACTCTTTTACAAAAGCTGAAGGCACGGATGGTTTCGGCGATAATGATGGAAGCAGGGTTGATGTTGCAACATAAGTGAGAAAATAAATCTATGACTATTGCCTCTACATAACTGAATGTCTTCAAGAATATAATAAGCCTGTAGATTGCCAAAATGCAGACATCTTAAGCTTTCTTTTGATCAAAAAGATCTGCCATTGCCTCTTTCAAGCTAGCCCAAGAAATGTATTCGCTACTCCCTTTTACTTTGACGTGACCATCAACCCATGCTTCTGTGACTCCAAGAATTTGCCTTAACCTTTTCTTGAATGGAAGAGGTGTTAGCACTGTGTAGTAAATCCAGTCTGATTTGGCCCTTTCTATGTTGAGCAAAGCTGTGTACTCATCAATGGTAGGGACTAAATCTTATTGGTAGAAGGTAAACATCAGTAGGCTAGATTCCAGAACTGTACCGCTGCTCACAACAATCCATCATCCAACTGAACTTGAAGTAAGAGAGCTATATCTCCATACCTTTTAGTAAAGGCTTTTTTCGTGTTGCTGTCCCAATTGTCCCAAATGTGCTTTAGTTTTCGACAATCATTCTAACAAAAATTAATCTTAACCTCTTCATGCATTTTTGTGACATAGTTAGGCTTTAGGATGTCCCTGTCTTGTCGTTGGTGACCTTCTAACCATGTTCTAGCATTTTCAAAGGACTTGATAGTTAAGATAAGCTGTTGCTCGATAAATGATGCCCCTTGCTGAACACCAAACTAGAACAATTATCCCAAACTGATAATAGTCATGATGGTTATGATGAAATGATGCATGCACCAAATCACAAACAAAAGGAAAATAAGTTAGTGGAACATATAGGAGACAAATAAAGAATTTATGAACATCAGAAAAAAAATCATAACATGTCTCAACCAAGGTGGTGAGATAAGAAACGGGCAGCATTTAACATACCAGGATGCAATCTGCCCTTTATGAGGTGATACAATATCTTATTTTGATAGAAAAATAATTGACCAGTAGTAATATTCATTTATCACCACTAGTGTAGATAAGTGTTAAGCCATGACACAGACAGCATAATGGCTTACAGTATAAGACATTATGAATGAAGGATTTTGTTCATCGTCACTTATTTATACAAGGCTAGCCATCGTTCGGGCGGCACGATGCCATACCTTGATAAATGATAAAAATGCAAATGCGAGTGACAATTGTATACTCATTGTCACCTACATAATTACGGCAATTAAAAGTAAAGGTTAGGAATATTTCCCTAAGTGACCCTATTCTCCAGGTATTCTAGTAGTGTTTCGGTATGGTTTAACATAGTTTAGCTCATATGGCTCACTATATAAGGTTTAAGTTAACGCCTAAATATGTATCCGAATTACTTCTCCATCCAGTAAAGACAGTCGAGGGAACCCGATCCTAGACCCATCGTGGGTTTGGTAGAATAGGTTCGATCCATTAAATGTATTTCCCTATACAAATGTAGAAGGTTACTCATGAGTGACATAGGTCGTTTACATCCGAGAAGTTATTGCCATGCCTATACGGAGGGTTACTCATGAAGGTGGATAGCTCACCTCCTTCTAATGATTGGGTTATAACCACACCATAGAGTCTGGCAGGACACTAATGTATATGCAAGTGCATGGTGTGTGATGGGGAATCGATCAAACCTTTTTGTTTACTTTCATATTACCATTTTTAATACAAGACAATCTCGACAATCATGCCAAACAAAAGATTAGTTGATAAAACTAAAAAAAGGGTCAGTTAAATAATGACCAAAGATCGAAAGAACCAAAAACCTAGCAAGACACGGCTAGTTATTAGCCTAACTCTCTATACAGTCCCCAGTGGAGTCACCAAGCTGTCACAACTACCCCGGGGTGGATCCTCATAGATCTATGGGTGCGTATGACTTAAAATATTTTTCTGACTTGAAATTGTTTTCTTGATCGAGACTTTTCTTTTACAATGTGATGAGAATGTGAATGTATGGATTCTCGACTTGTGATACAGTGAAGGGGACCATAAGATGAATTACTCATCTTATTAGTCTCGGATGACCATCATGACATGGCTAATGCATGGAGTCACCATTGATCGTTTAGGGCTAGACATGATCGAATACCTATTGAAACCTATGTTTTGAGTTACGAAACTCAAAACATCGATCATGCGGTCTATGTAGTACAAGATTCATCATTGGGCTTAGGAGTTGTTATGCACGATAAGGTACGAACCTCTTCGCAACGCCTAAAATCGACACCTTGCTAGCTATATCTTATCTTGATTTTGATTCTTTTGATTTTAACTCGTCACTATTTCAATATAACCTTCTTTTAAAGCATGAATTTTATAGAAACACAAATCTAGGTTTTGATGAAAGGATTTAATCTCATATATGCCCCAAAGATATGAGAAATAAAGAGATTTTTAATAAAAATGACCTCTGGATTTTACTTTGAAAAATTTAATATTCCACTTTGGGCATTAGAGAGATACCCACGCAGAATATCACTTTAGTTTTATTTGAAATGATTGGAAAACATGAATGCAAATAATCGTCACAAAGAAATCATGCTAGTAAGGCAATAAATGAAGTAACAAAACATGGTTCATTCAATGCAATGATAAAGAAAAGGGATGAACTATTGGAAATTATCTCCCAATTAGCATCGATTATCTAAGAATAATCAAATCGATAATTTTTTATATGCATCTGGGTTTCTTGATTAAACGAGGTTTGTTTGACATATTCATGGAAGTCCAAGAAGAAGAAAAATTTAATTGTGGTTGAAAAATAGGGTTGGAGTATCCCTGTGGATGACAAATAATTTTGACAAAGGAAGATTTTTAAATCTTAACAATTTGAAAAACGGGGTTGGAGTATCACCTCAAAAGGTCACGTTTGGAGTAACCCCATGGATGACAAATCATTTTGACAAAGGAAGATTTTTCAATCTCGATAATTTTGAAAAGCAAGGTTGGAGTATCCCCTCAAAAGGTTGGGGTTAGAATATCCCCAAAAGTGACACGTCTGCCATTCTTTAGAGAAGTCAAGTTAGAAAGCTTAAATTGACAAAACTTTGTGATCTATAAAACGAGTGAACATCTTAACAACTTTTGGCAAAAGAAATTATTATGAATAAGGATGGTAAAGATGTAAAGTATGTGTGTGCCTTGATACGAGCTTTTGGGAGGTCAAAGCATGTTCTCGAGGCTGATCAGGGTGCTACAGTGACATTCAAATGTCTTGAGATAAAGCTTAGGAAAACAACTCAATTTTCACCATAACCGAAAACAGGGGAAAGCATTACACTATCCCGCTCAAATTTATTCTAAATTGGTTTGATAGCTTTAGAGGGTGGACAAGGCAACATTAGAAATTTAACTCGATGAGGGTCAATCTAAAAGTGTTCCAATATCCCAAACAGTCACTTTTTAGGGAAATAAATTTTCAAGTTTGGATTAATTATGCTACTGGCAGAGCATATGAGGGATAAGGTGTGTCAAAATTTGAAAAATCAACTCAGACTCATTGGGTATCGAAAAATTGCAAGCAATACCTTTTTGAAAAGGGAATTTCATAAACCCTTTAGGAAAAATGTTTAAAAATTAAAAAAAAAAATCATTTAGTAGGTCTAAATGGCCCAACCAGAATACATGTTTGGATTTCAAGGGTTTTGGACAGTTTAGATTTGCCAGAGCTTGTAATCAACTCCAAAGCATCAATTTCGTGTATCCCAATATGGAGAACATGATTGTAGTCCCCATTAACAAAAAGTATCACGATTGTTACAAGTATCCATGTTTGTCTTATTTCACGAATGAACATTAACTATAAGGAAAATGGTGGAAAGAAAAGCTTTTCTTTCAAATCCAAAGCATTAATATCGTGTATCCTAATGTGAAGAACATGATTGTAGTTTCCAATCATAAAAGGAATGTAGATTATTACGAGACTCCAAGTTTGACTCAATTGATTGACAAACTTTAATTATAAGGAAAATGGTGGAGACAAAAGCTTTTGTTGCAAATCCAAAGCATCAATATCGTGTATCCTAATGCGGAGAACATGATTGTAGCACCATAACAAAAAAAATGGAGATTATTTCGAGTATCCAAGTTTATCCCATTTCGTAGATCAACTTAATAATAGGAAAATGGTGAAAGGAAAAGTTTTTCTTGCAAATCCAAATACATCAATATCGTGTATCCTAATGGGGAGAACGTGGTTATAGTGCCACTAACAAAAAGCATGGAGATTATTATAAGAATCCATGTTTGACTCATTTCATGGATGAACTTTGATTATAAGGAAAATGGTGGAAAGAAAAGCTTTTCTTGCAAATCCAAAGCATCAATATCGTGTACCCCAATATGAAGAACATGATTGGAGTGCCCAATCATAAAAAGAATAGAGATTAATATGAGAATCCAAGTTCGACTCATTTGATGGATGAACTTTGATTGTAGGGAAAATGGTGGAAATAAAACGTTTCTTGTCGAACCAAGGCATCAATATCATGTATAATGAGGAGAACACGATTGTAGTCCCCATGAACAAAAAAAATTTAGATTGTTACGAGTATCCATGTTTGTCTCATCCCACTGATGAACTTTGATTATAAGGAAAATAGTGGAAAGAAAAGCTTTTCTTGTGAATCAAAAGCATTAATATAATGTATCCCAATGTGGAGAACATGCTTGTAGTGCCCAATCACAAAAAAAATGGAGATTATTATGAGAATCCAAGTTTGTCTCATTTCATGGATGAATTTTGATTATAAGGAAAATGGTGGAAAGAAAAGCTTTTCTTGCAAATCCAAAGCATCAATATCATGTATCCCAATGAGGAGAACATGATTGTCGTGCCACTAACAAAAAGAATAGAGATTATTATGAGAATCCAAGTTTGACTCCTTTCACAGATGAACTTTGATTGTAAGGAAAATGGTTGGAAAAAAAAGCTTTTCTTGCAAATCTAAAGCATCAATATCGTGTATTCCAATGTGGAGAACATGATTGTAGTACCCAATCACAAAAAGACTAGTGATTATTATGATAATCCAAACTTGACTCATTTCCCAGATGAACATTGTTTATAAGGAAAATGATGAAAAGAAAACCTTTTTTGCCAAACCAAAGCATCAATATCGTGTATCCCAACGATGATAACATGATTGTAGTGGCCAGTAACGAGAAAATGGAGATTATTACAAGTATCCAAGTTTATCTCATTTCATAGATGAACATTAACTTTCCATAAAGTGGTGCAAAGAAAAGCTTTACTTGGCAAATCAAAGCATCAATATCATGTATCCCAACGAGGTGAACATGATTGTAGTGCCCATTAACAAAAAAAATCGAGATTGTTATGAGTATCCAAATTTGTCTTTGCCCATTAACAAAAAAAATCGAGATTGTTATGAGTATCCAAATTTGTCTTACTTTACGGATGAACTATGATTATAAGGGAAATGGTGGACAGAAAAGCTTTTCCTGCAAATAAAAAACATCAATATAATGCATTCCAATGTGGAGAACGTGATTGTAGAGCCTAATCATAAAAAGAATGGAGACTATTATAAGAATCTAAGTTTAACTCATTTCATGGATGAACTTTGATTATAAGGACAATGGTGGAAAGAAAAGATTTTCTTGCAAATCTAAGCATCAATATCATGTATCCCAATGTGGAGAACATGATTGTGGTGCCCAATCACAAAAAGAATAGAGATTATTATGAGAATACAAGTTTTACTCATTGATGGATGAACTTTGATTGTAAGGAAAATGGTGGAAAGAAAAGCTTTTCTTGCAAATCCAAAGCATCAATATCGCATCCCAATGAGGACAACATGATTGTAGCAGTATAACAAAAAGAATAGAGATTATTATGAGTATCCAAGTTTGTCTCATTTCACAGATGAACTTTAATAATAAAGAAAATGGTGGAAAGAAAAGCCTTTCTTGCAAATCCAAAGCATCAATATCGTATATCCCAATGTGGAGAACATGATTGTAGAGCCACCAACTATAGACACCTTATTTTGTCCGGGCTAATTTTTAAGTAATCTGGAGCATGGACGTAAGAGGGGGCGATGCTGTCGCCCGTCAAAAAAGTATTTTAAAGATGTCAAGAAGGCCTAGGGATCATATCAAAGGTAAATGTGAAGATGTGGCATCAAATGACGTAGTCCAAGGTATCTAGGGATAAAAGATATGAGAAAATTCACAATTTTACTTGAATGTATTGATACATGGTTCTCATGTATCGATACAATGC
>JBBYHK010000475.1:0-11036 GCA_038382065.1 Adansonia grandidieri | reverse complement strand
TTTTATTTTAAATTCGCTTTTAGATTTTTAATCAAAAGTTAAAATTTAATATATGTATGTATATATATATATATAAAGTAAAATACTAATTTTATCTTTATTGATCATTCTATTTAATAATTATTATTTGAATAATAAATTATTAAAATATTTAAATATATACTAAATATATCAAGTCATTTTAAATCATATTTGGTAAAAATTTTAATTTTTAATTAAGATTACATTATAATGACAAATTATTGAATAATTACTAATACCAATACTTTTTTTATTATCTTACTAACTCTTCAATCTTAATTTTATTTCTTTCAAGTATTTTTTATCCATTTTGATTTAATTATAATATATACAATTATATTTATATGTATAATATAAATCATAATATATTTACTTGTTAATATCAAGGCTTATTGAATTAGCTGTTTTAAATATTAATACAATAATACATCATATTTTCAATAATCAATATTTAAACAAATTTTTTGCATAAAAAATTAAATTTTAATCTTTTTTAGAGCTATGAAATATTGATAGTAGTATAAAAATATAATTAAAAATGATATATTATACAAAAAAATATACTTAAAAAATAATAATTTATTTTTAAATTTTAAATATTTAAATTATATAAAAATTATTTATATAATATAAAATTAAAAAAACCGTAAAACCTAGGAAAACGTGAACTTATATCCGACTCTGAAAAACTCAAATCTAAAAATATTTCAATTAAAAAAAAATACGATTTAAAAATAATTTAAATTTAAAATGATCGAATCCAAATCCTTAAAACATTTTCATTATTGGGAGTATCGTCGGACTACGATCTATATGATGGTGGTGAAAGAAGACAAAACTCCATAACTAAGGCTTCCTTCAATCGGAAAAGAAGGGATTTGACCTACGCTAAAAGGCCATTAGGGTATAGCTAGACATAGATCCGGCAGCCCAAACTCATAGGTTTGTAGACTCTGCAGGTAATCCGAGTCCGAGTTCATGCATCAAGTCTGGTGAGCTGGCGGTACACCACACTGCTCGAGAAACAAATATTGGTTAACCTATGGGCTATGCCTATGCTATTTCCTATTTGTTTACCCACTTGCATCCTCCCCGCCCTTCATCACCTACTTTTCGCTTCTCTTAAAATGGATACCTCTGAATTTCTGCCAGTTATTGATGTGATTTGGTAGAATACGTTTTGTACTTTGGAATATATTAAGATAAAAATAAATAATTTCATTTCCCAAGGAAAACAAGAACATTGAACAAAACTAAGACTGAATTCTGAATTGAGGTCTGAACTCAAAGTTAGCCATATAACTTTAATCACAATAAGAACAAGAAATTAAAATGGATTAAAAGGATAATTAAGAGATGAACCTTGAACATAAATCTTTTCATCTGTCTGCTCCAAGGAATGCGCATCTTCAAAGAGTTCCTGTTGGGATAGTGCTTGATATGAGGAAGAACTACAGTGGAATTTGGCTCTTGGTCACAGCATTTAATATCAAGAAATAATATATGATAATGTTTTTGCACATATATCATATAAAGGAGAAAGCAACTTCGGGATCCTGAGATGGAGAAAATGCCAAGGAAAAGAGAACAACCATGATCAAGACTGGTAGCAGTAGGAGCATCCATGGCGGTGGTGGCAACGGTGGCAGCAACAGCGGCAGCAATAGAAGCGACAGTGCCAGCAAAATCAAGATCATGATTGAAGTTGTGCTAAAGAATTTGATGTTCATCAAAACTCTTTTAGAAGCCAACAATCTGCGTTTTCTAAAATCGAACAGGAAGCATTGATCTGCCTCATGAGTCATGCACTTTCGTCATCCTTCGTTGCCGTAGCTTGTACTTTTTTGATAATTCTGTAGGAAAGAATTTGAAGGTGGGGTTAAGAATTAAGAGGTGAAGGTCTTCAATTTCCAGGAATTTGAAGAAAATTTTGACAAGGTGGACAGTGTATTTAATTATATATTTATTGGATGTAAAAGTCTGCTACGAAATACAGTCGCTAGGGTCACCATCAACTCCCATTCGTTTACGTCCCCATTCAACTAATCTTAACCTAAATACTAGATAAATATTTTAAGCTCATTTTCTCCTGGTACAGCGCGTTTAAAAGAACTATGAGTTCCCTACAACGACATATGACAGATCCATTGTTTTATTGTTTTTCTTTTCGTGCGTCCCGCGCCTGGCTTGAGGATAATTTACTTAACGCTAGATTTTGATGAAAACTTTTTCTTTTAATTTATTTTTTAAAAAATAATATATTAAAATTTAAAATGATTGTTTTTTAAAATAAAAAAGTGAAAGTTACTTTTAAAATAAGAAAATAAGTATTTTTTGCAAAAAAAATTAAATAATTAATTATTATTTAAAAGGGAAAGATACATACATTTTATATTTATATTTATTTTAAAAATTATATTTAAGTTTTATTTTATAATTTTTTAAATTCAGTTTGTCATCTCAATTAGAGGTTTTATAATAGTAAAGAGTATAATTTTATTTAATTTAAATTTTTGACATAATTTTTTTGTACCTAACAACAGTTTTTTCTGTTTTATGCCTAAATTCTTTGCAACTGTGGATCTGTCGACTTTGATTCAAATTTAAAAAAGTAATTGATCAATTGGAATCAAACTATGTTTTATCATAAAAAGTTAACAATTATAATTCAAAAAATTAATATGAACTCATAGCAATCCAGACCTAAAATAACTTAGATCTAAATTGATTCAAATCTAAAGTAATTTAGACTCAAAATAACCTTAGCTTGAATTGATCAAAACTCAAAATGACCAATATCGAAATAATTTAAACTTAAGTATAATTTTATTTTATATATTTTTTTATTTTTTACTTTCATAAAATAATGAAATAGATTGATAATTTTGATTTTAAAACAAAAACTAATTAACAATAATTAAGTAAATATATAGGTTATATTACTTATTATAATCTGATATTATGATTTAATATCAATTATATATTTTTATTCTCATAAGCATACATATGATTTATAATATATTATATAATATTTGTTCAAACGTGTAAAATCTTAATATTTTGACCAATAGATATCATCAATGATTTCCAAAACAAATCTTACAAATCTCCTAAATTTGAATTTGAAAATTAGATTTGTCATCATCTTTTTGTTTTCAAATCACTGTTATCTCTTCACTTTACCCTCAACTTAGAAAACCTATAAAAAAGAACTGCAAAACACCTTTTGTAGGGAAAATCTTAAAATTAATCCCAAATATTACGACAAAACCAAAAGCCCCAAAAATCTCTCACTATTAATCTTTTTTTCCTTTTGTAATTGTTTTCTAATGATGGCTGTAGCATGTTTATGAAGGGACACTTCAAACTCATGCATATTGAAATAAGCATAAAAATATTTAATCTAAATTAAACATACGCAGCAAAATTGAATAAGAAAACTTTAGATTTTTAGGATCTTAGATAGAGATATACATGTGGTTGATTTTGGTAGTTTAAAACACAAATCTAGTAGAGATCTTACCTATTTAGAGACTCGTAACTTTGAGTATGTCGATCCCTACATGATAGTTTCCATGGCTTGGTCACCTTAATCTCTCTATAAGGCCACAAGCAGCACGAGTTTCCTATCTCTAACTGTAATCTACACAGATGTTTGTTGGAGCCTTCACAAGGTCTAGTGGTTTTCCGACGCTAGATAGAAACCTTTAGAAGCCTTCACCAGAAAGTAAGATGCAGTTGCTTTCAATCTCACGAAACGAAATATAGTTTTAAGAAATCACAGGGATATGAAACAAAGTTGTAGAGAAGCCGTAGGGATATAGTGAAAGCAATATTTTGCCTCCTGGATGACGACTACTCTCTTTCATGCTAGAAAATAAATTTTCTCACTTTTCTAGATCAAGAACGATTCTAGATTATCAAACATGAAAGTGGCACATGGAGCTTCAAGAGACCTAAAGTTAACACCAACTTCGTTTAGGGATGTAAGAGGAATGGCATTTAGGGTTTTTTGATATCAGCCACCTAAAAGCTCTTATAGATGTATATTTATATAACTAAAATTAGGTTAGGCTTAAGTAATAGGTTAATCAAGCCCATTCCTACTAAACCCAATGGGTGACATCACTTTTGGTGTTCTGTAGATATACAGGTAAAACTTTTTTACTTAGTCCATTTAGGATTACGCCTAAGCATTTAGCCTAATCCAACACCAATAGGGCCCACCATTATTTTGCCCAACTCATATCAAGTCCAAATAAGATTTGTTTAAAACAAGGCCCATTTAACTTAATAAATAGGGCTTTTGGGCCACCCTTATTATATGTAAGAATATTTCATTCTCGATTAAATTTCTCACTAATGTAAAACAATTTTGCTTCATGTAAATATTATTAAATATTATTAAGTAATTATTCCATGTGCTAGAAATAATTATCTGCCTCAAAACCAAGATATCCTTATTTACATGCATACTATTAAACATGATCTTGATAAGACATTCTTATCTTCATTGCCATGTTAAGGCATCGCTTATTAGATTTCACAAATCTAATTTATATCTTTCATATAATCAATTGAACTAATTCAATTAAGTCCTCATTATACTTTTTATTTAATTAAGTCATACTTATTAAATCCTAATTTTAATCTAACAAATCATCTTATTATGTATGACCCATAGGTTTCCAACATGTTGGGAATGAATATAATTAATCTCATTAATTATATTCATAGATCAAAAGCAGGATCATCAACTCTCATGACCACCCAAGTGTTGAAGAGTCAATATGACCTTAGAGAAACCTTTTAGTAACTAGCCATTCAATGTATTTCGGTCCTTTCACCAAATATCCCGGAAAGACCATGAGCATGATGTAGTGTCTACTTATATACCAATCCATATTAGTTCCCATAGCTTATGGTTAACCTCATGAATTTAGAGAAATAATTTCTTCTAAATTCATCATATATTAGCCAATGACTTTATCAAGTTAACCAAAGCCAAAAATAAATGAGATATATCTATGATGTCACTTAGAGTGTTAAATCTTCTCTAGATCACTTGTCCAACCTCGTATGGTTCATGCCATACTCAAAACCACCCTACATAGGCATCCATCTATTATGGACCCGTTCATGATAGAATTAAAGCATGAAAGTCCCCATATAAGTTGACCTGGTATCACAAGTCAAAGGACTAGTTACATCACTAGCACGTGGAACCATTTCCATGGACACTTGAATGATAATACCAAATGGAGTTCTCACATGGGCCTTATTCAATGAACTTTTTTCCACAAAACAAGTAGCTACATGCCATCCTAAGCATCCTATTTACTTTAACCCATAAGATCGGTCATTTACTTTAAAAGCAAGAAGGCATAACACATGCTAGTCTTTACGCATTACCAATGCCTTGTCTTAGCAATACAACGACCAGAAACTTTTTTAAGAACATGACTTTAATGCATAAGGATCCCATAATTATAACTCATTATAATTTCTTTGCAAGGCCAAAGGTATTCCATGGGTTTATTGAAATAGTAGTCATGATTGTCTACATTCTACTAGCATTAAGGAAAATCTTGTATCACTAAACTAACTGATTAATTTGCATTATTTAATAATATATGCCTCATCCAAGTCGACTGGCTTTAGGGCCTATACTAAAATCTCTTACTTGAACTAAGCCAATCGTTAATGCATCCAATGCCAAACTTTGTCAATTAGCAATTGTGTCTCAACTTGGACAAAGCTCTAGTACTATTGTGATAATATGCTTCAGTGATATTCATGGTGTCCTACTATTGAAGTCATTTACTATTCGGATCATAACGAGACCTAGATTCTAATCATATAACTCAGTTGTTACTTTAACAATTGTATGAATCTTTTATTAGCTTGGAAGCTAATGATCCAAAGGTAATTCTTTTTGTAAGCCTAAAAAAGTTTGTTTATGACCTTGAGGGTATAAACATGCAATCCTCTTTGGTTTAGAACATTTTTCAAATGATTGCTTTTTTAATATCACGGCTATTTATCAGTACGTCAAATCTGAACTTTAACTTTTAAAGAATCACAAATGCCTTTTACTAAATCCTACATGTGTAGATTTATAAGGAATTGGATTTGAAAATTATTTTGAATCCTATAAGTTCTAGGTCGTTTAATGTTCTCAATACCATTGCAAGTGTATTTTTGAAAATAATGTGACCATAACATAGAATAAATTCTATGGTTAATGATTTATTCAATGAGGGCTGAATTTAAGTATAGCATCAAATGCCAACATTGTCCTCAATTGGTATGTAAATGCTAAAATAAACATCTAATGTTTACGAATAAATCGCAATAATGTTTCAAAAACATTAATCATTGAAGGCAAGCTTTGATCAATATCAACAAAGTTGTCATTACTTATGGTCTATCTTCACAACTCATTTCATTTGGGCCTCATAATCTCTCAAAAATAGTTCTTTAGGGATGTTAAACCTCTCATTATGATTATCTATATACAAAAATTCTTTAAGGTTTCAAATGATTTCATGAGCTTAATCAACCACTTACTCTTTTTGGAGTTTAGGCATCACACTAGCCATCATCACAATATGGCTTGATTCAAGGTCATCAATATGAAGTTGATAGACTACCCTGGCCTAATGGGCTATTCTTGGATATGCCTTTTAATGTGGAACTAGTCAATGAAGTTTGGCCTATTAAAACTTACAAGCATCGTGTATGCTATTTAGTAATAGTTTATTAGTCGTATTATGTTTATATCCATTATGAACTAAACATTTCATAGTTAATAATTTGTAATTTCAATCATTGAGTAAAGTTTTTACAACTTTAATGATTGTCCTCCTTATTTTATTGAGATTATAGTTCTTAACCATAATTCGAAAAGTTTAACATTTGAATCTTTTTAATGAGCTAGGACCCCTTTCATCCTTCCATGACCTTGAGGATAGCCCAATAAACCATGAAAGAACTTATTAGATAGGTAACTTAGCTTACTGGTTGCATCTCTATGCAACTTCTAAATTAGTTAGGTGGCAATTCTTTGCCTAAATGCATCATATGCATTTTGTCTAAACATTGCCTCAATGCCATGCGGTTAAGTTTGTTAGCATCTTGGATAACATGGCATTAGTTGAGTAAGACCCATTATTCATAATTCAAGTAGTTCAAATGGTATTTTAACCTTGGGGATAGCCTAACAAGTCTCCCATGACTAGAACTCGTGTATCTTGTTATAAACAATGGAAGGTGATTAATCATGCTTAAACATGGACTTAATATTTCACGAGAGATTTGTATCATTTTTGTTAAGTCTCATTGCTTTGTTTGATTAGCATGCATAGCATTTATTCAATCATATATCACATATATAAATTCAAAAAGAAATCTAACACAAGCAATCTACTAGGATGATTGCGGACTTTATCTATCTAGTTTCCTTGAGTCGTTAAGAAATTGGTTGGTCAAATTCCTAAGGATTTCAAATAAGGTTTTTGCATGTCTTAATGATGATCTCCTTAGTCCTTTCTTTTTAGTGCCATCTTTTTCACATCTTGGATTTACACAAATCTAATCTTATCCTAATCTTAAATCTACAAGTCTTATGTAACTGGTATATATTATTATAAGAAACATCAAGTTTCATTCGAGGGAAGTTTAGGTGAGAAGAGAATTGAAAACTCAGAATTAAAAGAGAGGGCATGGTCCAAAGAGCCTATTTATAAAATAAATACCAAAAGAAGAATTCAACCATCCACAACCTAGTCAAAGTAAGGTCTAGTCTATAATCATCCTTATACTAGTGTCATGAGGCCATTACCCTCTTCTGAAAACATATGCCTGATAAGATATGCTATGCACTTGCTTATATGCCCAAAGACCTTCCCGTTCTTATCTGATGTAGATTAATACACCTTGCCTACTTCTTTAGAGTGCTTGGCATGGCAGTCTCCCTCACCCAATCTTGTGATACTTCTGTCACGGGCTTCCCCACCATTTCTACTTACCCTACCCTTAGGCTGTTCAGTGTGAAGTCTTAGTTAGTCCCTCATGCCTACCTCATCGGTTGGAGCTCTTGGTGTGAAATCGGATGGTTAAAGGTTGGCTTTGATACCACTTGTCACAGGGCTATTACCCTCTTCCTAAAAGACATGCCTAATAAGATGTGTAGCATACCCGCTTATATGCTTAAAGACCTTTCTTATCATATCTAATGTGAGATTAATGCACCCCGCCTAATTCTTTTAGAGTGCTTGGCATGATATTCTCCCTTACCCAATATCATTGAACCTTCGTCACGATGTCTATCTCACTCCTAAGATGTTCGACGTAAAGTCACAGTTGGTCCACCTTGCCTACCCCACCCGTTAAGGCATTCAGTGTGAAATTGGATGGTCAAGAATTATCTCTGATACTAGTTATTATAGGGCCATTACCCCTCTTCCCAAAAAACATACATGATAAGATGTGCAGCCATTGGAACTTGGGAGGTGTTCCAAATGAAGCTTAGGTAGCAGTTCTACCTTGAATATGCCAAGGATATAACGTGTACAAAGTTACAATGGCTTACACAACAAGGCACAGCTTGGGAGTATGTTCAAGAGTTTAGCAAAATCATGCTCCAAATTTCAAATTTGAAGGAGTAGGAGGTATCTCTCTTATTCATGGATGGACTTAAATCTTGGGGTAAGCAAGAGTTACAATAAAAAGTTGTCTAAGACTTGACCAAAGCCATGACCATAATGGAGTCTTTGATCAAACTTGACATAAAAAAGTTATACAAGTCTAAGTCTTCTAAGCCTAAAGGCAATGGCAGCAGTAGAGGAGACAAAAATCAAAAGTCCAAAAATAACGATAAAAAGTCACCAACAAGGAAGCCAAAGTCCAATAAGCCATAGGATAAGAAGAAAGATAAGGAGCCGATGAAATGTTTCTTATGTGATACTTCGCACCAGATGCGAGATTGGCCAAAATAAGCTAAACTTTCCTTCATCAACAAGGAAGATGATGAGCCAGTAAATGAAACCCTAAATTTTTGTTCGATCATGAGTTATATCAAGGCAAAAACGTGCCAAAAATAGAAAGGGTTGATGTTTGTGGATGTCTCTATTATAGGTAGAAAAATAAGTGCTCTAATTGACACAAGAGCATCAGATTTCTTCATATTCGAGGAGGCTGCTAATAATCTTGATCTCAAAGTTGAGAAGACAATCGGGTAGATCAAGATGGTCAACTTAAAAAAGGTTTCAACCATGGGTGTCATAAAAGGAGTAACTTAGAGACTAGAAAGGCAATGAAACCATCGAGATAATACTACTTGATGACTATAACTCTATGGTTGGCTTAAATTTCCTTGATAGAATTAATGCTCTCTTTATACCATTTATTGATTGTATATGTATCTTGGGTGCCCGTTATCAATGCATTATGCTAGTGAATCGAGAGATGGGTGTCAAAGCCAAGGTGCTGTTTGCAATCCAACTTGCTAAGGGAATGAGTAGAAAAGAAGTCACCTACTTGGTAGCCATAAAAGGCGATAAGCCTCAGAAACCCATTGTCACAACATGGCCCGGATACGAATCCTGACTAGCCTGACTTAAAATGGCAGATGTACCCCTTATTCCTATATATATTTATATATCCTCATTATTTATATTTTAAGGGCCATATCATTATTATTTTATTTTTCTTTATTTTTCATACTTAGGGATTGAGTTGTCAAGATGAATCACTGACTGGACTTAATTCTAAATAGTCATTATGAAACAACCATTTATTTTGGAGTTGCCACCAATCTTATTTTGGCGATGTGAGATAGGACACCTACTATAGTTTATATTTTAAGGATTTCAAAACCCATGGAAACAAACTCTGAGGTTTATGTTCATATCACAGATCACTTGAAAGGATCCGGGAGTCAGTTACAATCACAAGTAAGGATTGACCTTCTCGTGCTGCTTGGCAATCGGTATTTATTAATCATGTGTTAACATAAATTTTCATTTTTTATTCAATTTCAATATTTGATATTTAATTATAATTTCCATTTATAAAAATAAAATTTTATGAAACAAATTTATTATTTTGCATGAAAAATTAGGTTTTTAATACTTTTAAAAATCAAAATATCTTTCGTACCATTCTGGAGAATCAGAAGAACATGAAAGCTTTTATCATTCACTGTCGTACTCTACTAGAGAACCAATGGAATACTAAAGTTTTTAAGAATCAAAATATCTTTTGTACCCCGCTAGAGGGCTAGAGGAATACAAAATATTTTATTTAAATTCAAAAAATCTTAATTTTTATTTTGAAAATATGTTGGGAGAAATTCCATGTACTATTTTAACATCAAAGATATTGCCTTGATTTACAAAAATTCCAATTTTATTAATCATATCAAAAAATTATCCTAAGACTTGATTTAGACGGAAGTTACTAAACTCGATTCTAAGGATCCTAATTTGGTCAAAATGACCAACATGTCCCCTAAAATACACCTTCAACTTAAAAGTATCATGGTGACCCTCAAGGACTTGGTTTTAAATAAATTAATAAAATATCTTTAAGGAGTACCTTCGACATATAATTTTCTCGGTACCCTAAAAGGATTATATAACTATATAAACAAATGAACTTATTCCTGCTATATACCTTTGACTTATAAGTATTTAGTTGATCACATTGGACTTGGTTCTAACATGAATTATGAAGATACTAGATATTATAAGTATTTAGTTTTTCATTTTTTCTTTGATTTCATTTGAATTAATTATTTTTGTCTTTAGTGGATTGTGTCATCCATGACATCATCAATTTTAGATATTTTTGGATGATATTTTTATAATGTGTAAAATTGTATCGTGAAAATTAATTAGGAGTAAATTATAAAAAATTAAAAAATGTGTATTTGAGATAAAATTTTATATAATCAATTTAATTTAATCTAATAATAAAATCAATTTTAATGTTCAAGAAAAAAATTAAAATTC
>JBBYHK010000465.1:0-12670 GCA_038382065.1 Adansonia grandidieri | reverse complement strand
GCCACTTATTTTCGGGGGCCAAACATTAATAAATATATTTATGATAAACTTAATGCAATGTTATTAAATAATGACCGTTCAATGTGCACAAATAACTATTCCCACCTTCACATCTTTTTTTTTTTTTAATTTTAAATAAAATGAAAATTTTTTGGACTTTTATTTACTTAATATTATAAACTTAAATTTTTTACAAATACGTATGCATCACTATTTTGTTTCAAAAAATAAAAAATATACTGAAAAATATCTTTCATGATAAAGGAGACGTTAAGGTTGTTTTTGGAATCTTAAATTAGGATTTTATTTTGATTTCAATATTTTAGACTTAAAATTTATACTTTTCAAATTCACGAATTTAAAGTTTTTTATTTGAAAAAATTAAAAATTTCTAATTTAAGGTTTCGAATAAATTCAAATTCAAAGTTGAGATAATTAAGATTTGAATTTAAATAAAAAATATTTTTTCTATTTTTAAAATATGTGCATACCGAAATTATCAATAATTTATTTTAAATTAAAATATTTTTATAATTTTTTATTTATGTGTTGTTGTTAGAGTAAAATTTTTTTTGTAAAAAATTCTTTTGAAAAATTTATTTTTTCTATATTTTAGTATATTACTATATATATAATCATACAATACCACAACAGACAAACATGTAAAAATTTATATAAAATAAATTATTAATGTACTAAAATTTATATAAATATATAATATCTTAAATGCGATTATGACCTAAAAATGTAACATGACACAAACACGATGACATGTGACACAGCATTGGAATTTATTTGAATAGATTAGACCTGAAAATTTCAAACATAACATGATTATACGTCATAAATATAACATAAAAAATAATTAAAATATAAAAAGAAAAATAACATGAAAACAACATAAATAGATAACATGTTAAAATTTACATATAATGGATTATTCACGTGTCAAAATTTATAATACCTTGAATATTATGAGATGAAAAATATCCAGAACAGGATGATACATGGCTCAAAATTAGGATTTTTGAATAGTGTCAATTATATTTGACAAAGGTGAATACTAGTGTAACATGCCAAAGCAAATCTGGCATAACAAACTTAAACAAATAAATTTTATTTTCTCACATTAGGATAGAACTTAATTGTCAAATGAATTGCATGTCCAATTTAACCTTAAATAGTTTTTAAGAAATGACCAAATAATTCTAAGTTGCCACTAATTTAGTTTTGACTAAGTGAGATTGGTCATCTACCAAGGCTCATATTTTAAAGGTTACGAAATCTTCAAAAACAAGCTCCAAGGTCTACGTACTAACTAGAGATTCGTATGAAAAGGATTCAAAAGTTGCTTATGTGTAGAGTGAGACATATACTCTTCGCAATGTCTATAAAATGGTATTAATCACGTGTTATCCTAAATCTAGATGAAAATTGATTTTAATCTGTTGATACTTAATTATGATTCTCACATTTGAAATTATTTGAAATTGATATTGTTTTTTTCCAGTTAAAGGTAAATTGGGTTTTAATCAATTTTGAAAATCAAAATATTTTTGTATCCCTTAAAGAACTTGGAGGAATATGAAAGTTTTATTTTTGAAAAATTAGAAATTTTGATTTACTTGTTTAAAGAGTATATTTCTTTGTATAAAATAATTGATGAGGTGACTTTCATATATCGGAAGCAACACCTATAGACTATTTTAACTCGGGGATAGTGCTTCAAATTTTTGAAAAAAAATTATATTATGATTAACTTATAAGCATATTAAATTTAAAGCATAATATCATGAAAATGACTCCAAAGTGATTATAGAAATTACAAAATGATCATTTGATTATAAAAAATAATCTAAATGGACCTAACATGTATGGACATTTTGAAATGATCCCTAAATCATAGAAAATAATTTAAATGTATGACTTTTGCATAATAATCCGTAAGTCATGGAAAATGACTTAAATATTTCTAAAATGTATAGAATTGCATGAAAGTCCCTAGATCATGCAAAATGACCTAAATGACTCTAATATTTATAAAATTACACTTAAGTCCCTATCTAATATTTATAAAATTACACTTAAGTCCTTAAATCATGAAAAATGACCTAAATGACATTAAAATGCATGAAATCTTATAAAAGTCCCTAAGTCATGGAAAATGACCTAAATGACATCAAAATATATGAAAATTGCATTTAAGTTTCTAGATCATGTAAAATAACCTAAATGACATTAAAATACATGAAATGATATAAAAGTCCTTAAGTCATGAAAAAAAGCCTAAATGACATCAACATATAAGATAATTGCATTTAGGTTCCAAGATCATGGAAAATTACCTAAAAGACATTAAATGCATGAAATGACATAAAGGTACCTAAGTCATGAAAAATGACTTAAATGACATTACAATGCATGAAATAACATAAAAGCCCTAAGTCATGGAAAATAACCTAAATGGCCCTAACATACTTAAAATTACATAAAAGTCCCTAAACGGCCTTAAGATACATTAAATTGCATAAATGGTCCTAAATCATGGGAATTTATTGAAATGACCCTAAGATGCATGAAATTGCATAAATGGTCCTAAATCATGGAAATTTATTAAAATGGCCTTAAAATGCATGAAATTGCAAATTACCAAATGACCCTAAAATACATGAAACTGCATAAACAGTCTTAAATCATGAAAATTTACTAAAATGACTAAAATGCATGAAATTGCATAAATGATCCTAAAACATGGCAAATTACTAAAATGACCCTAAGATGCATGAAATTGGATAAATGATCCTAAACCATGGAAAATGACAAAAATGATGAAAGATGCATAAAACTACATAATAATCCCTAAATCACAAAAATTGCTAAAATGACCTTAAAATGCATGAAATTGCAAAATAGTCTTAAAACATGGCAAGTTACTAGAATGACCTTAGTATACATGAGAATGCATATATGGTCCTTTTAAGCTTTAACCACTCCTAAATACACCTATAAACATTTTTCTCAGCAACGATACAAATATGGAATGAACATAAATGGATTTATTATTATCCACAGTGATGTTGTCAAAATTATAATATTTTCATAGAAAATGCATAGACATGTAAATAATAACTATAATGCATTAAAATGTCATAAAGGGCATGAATAATACATAATATGTAACACGAATAACATGTATAGCAAAACTAGGACTGAAACATGAGAAATTACTTAATGAAAACCACATGAAACTAAGAAACTCAACCTAAAACATTTAAAAAAAACTAGTTTTCTTGATGGAAATCTTATTTTTAGGAAACTTTTAACAAAAATCATCAAAGAAAATTAAAATAAAAGATTTGAAGATCATAGCTTAAGATTCGGCCATAAAACTTTAGCTTAAATCATCACCTAAGCATGACTTTTCTCATCCCTATGCACTTCCATTGAAAACTTGACAACTTATGCAAGCTTGCTTGCAAGCAATCTCTTTACAGGGTTAGATGGTTTGATCAAGGGCTAAAACTTTTCTAAATGGAGCATGTTTTCCACTTAGTTTAGTGGACAACCTTAGCTGCATGCCTTCAAAGAGAATCCTTACTCTAAATGGCTATATTTTGGCTCCATGTAAGAAAAATGTTTTAACTTTAACCTAAAATAGCCATCCATTGAAATTCAGCTAAACTAGAATCAAAAGAGTCAGAAAACAACCAAACTGGATGCCATTTAGTTTCATGTATGATTTCAGCAATAAACTCATTTATCTTAAGCTTATTTAAGCTTTAATGGCTTAATCCTTGTGAGTGGTTCTTATGCCTATGTTTCACATGTTTCAATGTAAAAATATTCGTGAAAAACCTTTTGTATGGTTATTAAGTGATCCAAGGCCATTAGAAAGGTGAAATATAGGAAAACTTGGGTGAAAAATCTTATTGTGGTAAAATAATTTTAGGCAATATTAAATACATTAGTGTTTGTATCAATATAGATTCTTTCCTAGAACCAAAAAAATGAGGGGGAAAACTCGACATTGTATTGATAGAATATGTATTGCATTAACAAGGCCTCGGTAGTTATCCCTATATTTGATTTTTATTATCTAATTTTATTACCTTACAATTAAATCTTAGCATGTCAAAAAATTGGTCAGGGAAGAGAGATAGGTGCATTTCATCTAAAAGTCTCTAATTGGGCATGGTTTGTTTGAAAAGGGCTTAGACAAAGTTAGGTATTAAAGGATACAACATAATTATACAACATGAACACATGAGAAAAAAAATTAAAACATGACATAACTATACAAATGTGTCAAACTCTCATAAAATAAATTACTAATGTGTCAAAATTTATATAAATATTTAGCACATTAAATACAAATAAAAAAATTATACAAATGAAACATGAACACGCAAAATAAAAAACTCGAGCATTATAGTTTTGACTTTTTTAATTGACTTGTCTTAGTCATTTTAGATATGAAAAGTTACAGAGCTTTATGAGTTTTTTTTTTGTATTTTTAGTTTTTATCACAATGTGAGGGGACGTGAATCCTAAGGTGTCAGACTTAAAAGCCGGTAAACCCCTTTTGTTTCAATTTTTCATGTTCGTGTTGGGGACTGAATTGTCAAAGTGAATCATTCACCCGACTTAACCTTAAATAGCCATCTTGAAATGACATTCAATTTGGAGTGGCCATCAATCTTATTTTGGCTAGGTGAGATTGGCACCTACTGGGGTTTATATTTTGAGGGTTATGAAACATTGAAAATAAACTTTGAAGCTAACATTAATACTGGAGATTGCTTGAAAATGATTTAGGAATTGGTTAGGTCAAAAGTAAGGGTCTACCATTTTTATGACACTTAAAAATTTGTATCTTTTAAGTTTTTGTTAACTTAAATCTTGATTTTTAATTTGGTTTTGCTAATTGGTACTTAAATCATAATGCTCATATCTTAAAAAAAATTTTATTTTGTCTATCTATAAATTAGGTTTGAAAGTATATTTAAAATTAAAATGTCTTTTGCATCCCACTAGAGAATCAAAGGAATATGAAAGGTTTTATTTCCATGAAATTTGAAAGTTTTGATTTATTAGCTTCGAAGAGGGTATTATTTTGTTAAAAATAATCGATGAGCCAACTTCCATATACTGGAAGCACACCTATGGACTATTTTAACTTGGAGATATTGCCTCGATTATTTTTGAAAAATACCAATTTTATAAAAAATTAAAGAAAATAGACTCAACCTAAGACCTATTTTTGACGGAAAGTACAAAACTAGACCTAAAAGACTTGGATTTAGTTGAAGAGGCCAAAATGTCACTTAAAGCACACATTTAACATGAAAGTTCCTCATGACCCAAATGGACTTTAAGAGTGACCAGCATACCCTAAGTTTTTGACTCTAAAAGTGATCAACATACCTTTAAGTACACCTTCAACATGAAATATTTCGATAAACCTAAAAGACTCGGCTTTAAAGTAAAATTACTAAAGTGCTCCCTAAAGTACCCATGTGACATGAAAGTTTTACGTAATACCTAAAGACTCTTTTTAGATTGAAATGACTCCTATACCCTAAATGGGTAACTCATAAGATAAATATGACCTAAATAACAAAAATTAATTTTTTTAATATTCCTAATCTACTGTAACTCCCCAACCCCTTTCTAAATTACTCACCTATGGAGGATATTACACCCCTAAGTCCTTTCAAACTTGCAACGCCCAGGAGTTTGACAATATCATCATACCAATTGAGTTACTACTTAGTCAGCAATAACAAAAAATAGTTAATAACCCTAAAATGTGACCTAAACTTTCTAAATTTACAATTTAACCCTTAAAAGGTGAGAAAATGTGTTAAAATGACAAGATACCCTAAACACACAATTATGTGATAGAAATTACCTAAATAACCCTAAAATCCAAGATTTTACTAAAAGGCCACCAACCTTTTCAAGTTTGCAAAACGGTCCCTATATGACTTAAAAAAATGCGTGAAATGACATTTAAATGAAATTCAAATGCTTTGAAAGCATTGCAAATGTGCCATATAGTGTTTAGCCAAGCATGAAAGGCTTTGGAATTTTTTTTTAAACTTAGTACCTAAGGTTTTTAAATTTACTAAATGGCCTTAAAATGACTAAAAGATGACAAAGTATATTTCCTAGCCACTACCTATTTAACCTAGGCATATGAATGCTCGTACATGAGTTTAAAAATTTTGAAAAAATTATAAAATAGTCCCTAAGGTTTGACCAATCTAAAAAAAAAACTAAATGGCCTTAAAAATGTGGAAATTGCATTTTACTTCTATAGGTTTGGGCTAAGCTAAGAAACGCCCCTTAATAGGTTTGAAAATTTTGGAAAAATTATGAAACAACCCATACAGGTTCTGCCATGAATGGAAACAACCCCTAAATGGCCTAAAAATTAAAAAAAAATTACATTTTTGACCCCCAAAGTTTTGGTTATTTATAAAATAACCTAAAAAAAATCTCACTTTTCATGAAGCTAAACATGATTGCATGTTAACATCACCTTGGTTAATACCAAGCTCAACGCACAACCTAATTCCCAAAATCTCAATATTAAGGAGAAATCATAAACTAAATGTGCAAAAAGACTAAACACAAGCAAATCATGCATGAGCCATGAGATCCATCAATATTAAAACTTTTTAACACATAAGAATATGATTTAAAACACTTGATCTTTGACAACATGATTTCAATGAAATTTAAACAAAAAAAAAAGAATGGTCACGGCTCCAAGCTTAGCCTTTAAAGCATAAATTATGCTACGGCATAAGCCTAATCTCATTTGTTAGCTATATTAGCTTGGAATTAATATTGGTTTTGATATAATAAAAACTTAAGCTTAATTAGCCTATAATTGAATATATTCAACTTAATATTTTTTCTTAAATTATTTTGAATATACTTTGAAAAATACTACAATGTTTCTAACCTTTTAACTTACTCAAAATGTGTTTTGAATGCATACTTTAGTATAAAACAATTTTTGGATAAGTTTTGAAAGCTTTAAAGTCATGAAAAGTATTTTAAAGTTGATTTTCATATGAATGTATCGATACCTTAAATGTATGTATTGATACAATGCTTGGCAGTAGCTAAACTAAGTTAAAACCCTTGTTTGTATCGATACACTTAGCCATTATATCGATACAACAAGGAATGTATCGACACATTATTGATTTATATCAATATAATGTTCAATGGTCATATTTTTTGTTTGTTTAAATGCAGTGTATCAATAACCATGGTAATTGTATCGATACATCATCGCATGAATGAATTGAAATCACATTAATGAAGCTTCCAATGACTTTATTGCATTCCCATCAAGTCCTAATGGCCAACCACTTCCTAGCTATAAAAGGCCTTCTCTAACACCCTTAAAAACAAGAATTAAGAAGAGCATGAGCACATAGCCAAATATTTCATCTATTTAATCCTTTTTAGTAGTTCAATTTTGTAAAGGATTAATTCTTCCTATCATTCTTGTATTCATTGTAATTTTATCTTTAGGATCATCATTCTTGGAGCCTGAACTCTTGTAAACACCTAGCTTTTAGAGGTTTTATTTGGTTACACAACAATCCTTGTATAAAAGGGATGGGTTACTACTTAGCCTTTAAAGGTAGTGTGAAAGAGTTCTTAGCCACAAAAGATAGGGCTTAGATGTTGCTATCTTGTTGTTGAAAGATAAAGAGTTGTAAAGGGTAAACTTTGCCTTTGAAAGCTGTTAAACCATTTGGTGGTGAATGAAATAAAAAAGGGGTGAACTAATTTCTGAAAAACTGAGAAAAATTAAAATTTTGATAAATAAGATTGAGAAATCTAAGCTATATGCTTTGGGGAACAATGTTAGTGAATAAATAAAAGCAGTTAAAGAGTAAGGAAAAAAGAGGCAAACTCAAGTATTTAGAAAGGTTTGGCTTCAATTGTCTACATTCTCTACCTCAACCTCACTAGCCTTGGATTTTCCTAATTTACTAACTTGAATTATCTACCTTTCAAGGACAAAGTATAACCTTTACACTCCCTATCTTTTATAGCTAAGATAGAATCCTTAACTACCTTTTAGTGGCTGAGTAAGAACCCCTTCTTTTACAAAGATTTTGAGTAAACAATGAAACCATTGAAGGCTAGATGTTTACAAGAGTTTAAACACAAAGGGTTATAATTTTAAAGATAGAATATAAAGAATACAAGAATGGATAGGAAGAATTAATCCATATACAAGGAACTACTTAAAAATATGAATGATATGAAAAATATGACTGTATGCTTAACCTCTTGGTTCATCATCTTGTTGGAGATCTTGGAGAGGCTTATTTATAATCATGATCATGAATATGGCCATTGGGAATGTTTAGTGGAGTAATATAGTCCTTGGAGGCTTTTTTTAAGTGATTCTTATTTATTCTCGTTAGATTGTATCGACTCATTGTTTTGTGCATTGATACATTGCCTTTATTCGTACAAAATATTATTATTTATGTATTTCATATTTAGACTTTTACACATATTTGAGATTATGAGTGTTAAAGCCAAACTAATTGATAAAGGATATCAAGAATTATTGATCCAATTTGTTGTCATATGCATAATAGATACAAATTTTTGAATTTTTAGTACATATGTACACTACTCATAATCATTCAAGTAACCACATGGAAAGTTAAAGAATTTTTCAAGAAAAACATAGCAAACTTCCATAAGTTAGAAAATTATTTGTTCATTTATGATATGTTAATAAGATCATTTGAGCACTAATTCAATCAATGAACATGCATAAAGTTGTTTTCATTTTAATCCATGAGTTAAGACATAATCATGACTTAGTGTATCGACTATTAAAAACAAGTGTCAAAACAAAATATATAAAATACTTAACTCAAGGTCATGCTCAAAGATTTATGTTTGGCAATCATTACCAATTGTATATAATTAACTTATGCATGTCACTAAACATAATGTTGAGGTATAATGATTTAAAAGCATTAATTTAGTAGATACATCAAGCTTACTAAGGTTTGTTGAAATGCTAACTTTGACTTTGGGTTCATAATATAAGCGCTGAGCAATCTTTTGAAGGTCTAGGCTTGATTCGGATAAGATTGGTATGCTTGATTTGCTTTCTTTTGTCATGCAAGTGTTCATCTTTATAACTTTGCTTTATCTTCATGAACCTTCCAAAACTAAAAAAAATTCTTGGCAGAAGATAAGAATTAGTAGTACCAAGATTCAATTATCATTTATATATATGTGTGTGTATATATATATATAAGAAAATATTCAATATGCTCATGAGTTTTTCAAAAAAGATGTTCAGTGAGCTTAATGAGATCTTAAAACAAATGATAACAAATGTTAATAAATGGAAGTCATTAAGCATATATGGTACCAACTTATCACTATGCAAGAAGATATGTTTATTAAGGCACAAAAACAACGATGCATAGAAATTTTTTTTATTTTTTAGCATTATGAGGCAATATAAGCACTTAATCATATAAATCATGCATTTGATTTGTGGAACACTCATCAATTAATCAAAGATGATGTTTAAGCATGAGATGAGTTATGACATGATGTTCTCCAAGGTTTAGGGATTATAAAAATAAAGTATTTTAATTGAAAACCCATTAAAACAAACCAATTTTGCATTTTAGAATCAAAATAGCACAAAATTAGGCAAAATGCTCTACATGTATCGATACATGTTTGGTACGTATCAATACAAATAGTGTTGTATCAGTACAAATAGTGTTGTATCAAGACACTCTTGGTTTTTCGAGGTTTTTGTTCTTTGTATCGATACATGCCTTAATTTTTTTTTTTGAAAAATGCTTAGAAAAACTTCCAATTTTGCTCTTCAAAACCTATGATTTAATGTTCTAATGCAAACTTTTGATTTTAAACATTTAAAACTCATTTGAATGATCAAAAGTTTAAATTTAATCAAGTTTGAATGATTTTGCGTATTTGGTCACATACACAACTTAATTTCAAGCAATATGCACCTAAAAGTTGAAATAAGAAATTTTTATTCAAACTACGTATGCACATGTTTATAAACATGTTCAATGTATTCCAAACTTGTATAAGCCATAAAACAAGGGCAAACAACATGATTAAACATTTTAAGCCTTACAAAGGTGAAATTTAATATAAAGCATTAAAAAGTCCTAAAAACTTGCTAAAAGCATGTTTTAGGGCATAAAATCGTATATGCAAGCTTTATATGCTTCCCTTAAGGATATGCATATAATTCACTCATCCAATAAAGCTTGATTAATACTCAAGAACATGAAAACATTAAAATCAACCTTTTATAAAATCATGCTTAATTTTATGCTTCATGTCATCATTTCATAAATCAATTAAACATATCATCATTAAGCACCTAAACATCAAATGTATATGCAATTAAGCACATAATCTTCAAATGCATTTTCCAATAAGCTCATATATATTCAAAATGCAAGATATGTAATAATTTTGCATCAAAATAATAGTAAAAAATATTTTTCAATAAAGCAAAATAAACTGACATATATATATATCATGAATAGTAACCTTATATGATAAAAACAAGCTTAGGACATAGAAGTTTTCCATCACACTTCCTTCTATGTCTAAAGCATCCATTTGTATTACTTTACTCCTCATTGCTCCAACATACCTATAAAAGATTTTCACTTCCATTTTGGTGCCCAAATTGCTTTAAGTCCTTAAAAGTTAGTTACTAAGTCCTTGTACCTTTTTGTACCTATACTTTCCTAACTTTATAGTGAATCATTTTCTTGATAGGACAAGTATATAAGGTATGACCATGATAATTGCAATGTATGCATTGGTCATACTAACTTGAAAGGATTTTTTGAAATTAATATGTTTTTCATTTTTCAAAACAAAACTTTTTTTTGTAAATTTCAAGTTTATTTTAGAAAGCCTTAAAATTTAATTTCAATTTTTCATTAAGGTTTTCCAAATCCTTTTGTTTTCAAAAAAACTTATTTTCAACCTTTAAATTTGAAATCATTTTCTTGTGTTTTAAATACATTGCTCCAAATTCCATTGCAAACTCATCATAAACATTTTGTAATTCATCAAAAGACTATGAATTTGAATAGCAAGTGCTAGATGATACCTCAAGCTCTTCAAGAGTCACTAAAAATACACATTTGGATTTAAGAAGAGGTTTTCACTAAGCTTATTTTCAACTTATTTTTCTTTCTTTTCTCTGTAGAGTTTCTCTAATTTTACCACATTTCTTTAGCATTTTCACACTGGGAAACACTAGTATAATCACTTTGACTTAATGCATAAAAAAGAGTGTGAGTAGCCTCAAAATTGGGTTAAGCCTTTCTTGTATCATCTACATCTAATTTTTCTTCCTTCATAGGTTTTTCCAAAGGACCGTTTATGATGATTCTCTGAACACCATAATTGTATGCTTGGGTAAAGAACTTCATTCTTATTCTCTAATGGATATAGTTTTGACCACTTAAAAGTGGAGTACTTGTAATGGAATATCCTTCTTGGCACATTCCACATCACCACTTTAAAAATTTCTTAGTATTTCATGCATAGCTGCTTGAGGCAATTAAACCTTCAAAAATGAGACTAAGCTTTGATACCAATTGTTAGACCTTTTAGTGGTGAATGGAATCAAGAAAGGGTGAATTGATTTCTCAATAACTTTGGCAAATTAAAACTTTGATAAATAAGATTAAAAAATCTAAGCTATATGCTTTGGAAAGCAATGTTAGTGAATAAATAAAATCAATTAAAGAGTTAAGGAAGAAGAAGCAAGCTCAAGTATTTAGAACGGTTTGGTCTTAATTGCCTATATCCTCTACCTCGACTTCATTTGCCTCTGTAGACACTTTATTTTGTCCGGGCAAATTTCTGGTATCCTAAGATATAATCAAAACGTGATAGAATCAAAAAAAGAAAAACATAAAATAGGGATGACTGCCAAGTGCCATGTCGCCAGGCACTATTAGGTTACACGACACTAGGTGAAAATTTTTTTTAAGAAGGCCTAAAATGCCTATGGGTCATATTAAAGGAAAATGTAAAAATGAGGCATCAAAAGTCACTATTTAGGGTGTCATTAAAGTCATTTTAAATAAGCACAGGTCAGTTTCCCACTTTTGCTACCAATGTGAGGTATTCAAAGGGCCTAAAGTACATACAAGTAACATTGGTGCATAAGTACTGATATAAAGCTTTCATGTCACCAAAAATTCAAAATTGCATGTGTAGTATCGATACAAAAGGGTTTGGTATTGATTCATAAGGTGTGGGATTGATACTTAGCATGTTTGTATCGATACAAGCCTTGATAGTAGCTAAAGTTGTGATTTTTGGCAAAATGTATTGATACACTAGCAATAGCATAGATACAAATCCATGGGGTATCGATACAAGGCCCTGAGTGTCGAGACAAATAATTTTTGCTTTTGGTATTATTAACCTTGATTTCAGTTTTGTTATAACAAAGGAACTTAAGTTAAATTAATATTCAACTTCGTATTTGTGTTTAAATTGATAAGCATCTTTAAAAATACTAAGTTTGTAATTATTGAGATGTGTTTGAGTCAACAAAAATGATTTCACAAACAAGTTT
>JBBYHK010000454.1:0-12670 GCA_038382065.1 Adansonia grandidieri | reverse complement strand
GCTTTCTTAGATTTTTCTAATATTTTTCCCATAATGGGCATCTAATTATCTTTCTAGCAGTGTCTTATTTGCCCTCAGATCATCCAGGATAAGGGAGTTATTATTTTCCAAACCTTTGATCTCCAGAACCCTTGAACCTACATGGAATATTTTGTTTGAGCCATTTTGGTCCATCAAATGATTTTTATGCAATTCTTAAATATTTTTATTTAAAAGTTCACAAAATTCTTTTTTCGAAAAGGTATTGTTGCCAAAAATGATTTTTCAAAGTCCATCATGCCCATTTTCTTGTACATCGCCACCCTCAAGACATACCAAATTTTAGAAATTAATTTCACCTAGAAAGTGATTTTCCAGGATTTTTGATATTTTTTTTGCATTAAACCTTATCAAGTTACCTTTCAAACATTACCTTGCTTACCCCCTGAAGCCTTCGAATGCAACCAAAATAAATTTGGGAAAGGAGATAGCATGATGTTGTCCCTTGTCTTTTAGCTTAATTTTTGAATCTCTTTTTATTGAAACATTTAAATGTCTCAAAATGCACCCGATTGTTTCCCTCACAGCATAAGCTCTTTTGACTCGGATCAAGGCTAAAACACAAAAAGAAGAAAAGATTTCATATTAAAATTTTTGCTAGTAGAGATACTCCAACTCCATTGCTTCCAAAGGATACTCCAACCCTGATTTTAACTAAAAACTTAAATTTTCTATTCAGATCCACCTTCTTGATTATTAAGCCTTATCTGAAGCTATAAAAAAAATTTTGGGGATACTCTAACCCTACTACTCCAAGGGGACACTCTAACTCTGTTTTTTAACTAAAAATTTAAATTTTCTCTTTGTTCTTAAATATTTTCCAAACTTTATCTTTAGGGATACTCTAACCCCACTTCTTTGAAGGGATACTCTAACCCTATTTTGCCTCAAAAAATCCAAAATTTTCTCTCTTTCAGATGCTTCATATTGTTTTGATTAAAATCATCTTCATCCCCCAAATTACCATCGAATCCAGACTTGTCTCAAAATTATCGTTCAGGTTATTCTTCAATAATCGAAGGCAATTATGAGATACATTTCGATCGTCCTTCCTTTTCATGTTCTTTTGTTTATGATTGCCTGTTTATGATGTTATTACATTCTTCTTTTTTGTCTTACTAACACGTTTCTTTTTGTAGTGATTAGCATGCATTCATGTTTAAAATTTGTTTTTCAATAAAACTTACAAGGCAATGTTTTGTGTTGGTATCTCTCCAGTGCCTAATACAAAACATCTAACTTTTTAAATTCGATTCGGACATTGTTTTCACAAAAATCCCTATGTTCCTCACATCTTCTAGGCGTATAGTGGTCTAATTTTTCCTTAAAACCCTGATTTGTACTTTCCATATCTAAATAAAGATTAAATGGAATTGATTTAACCCAGACCAAAGTGAGGCATAGTTAGTAGGCACTGATTTCAGTGTCATGGGGATGCTAATCCTTCCTGCACATAACCAACTCCCAAACCCAATCAATGAATCTCTGAGCTTTATGGACCTTGAAATTGATGTTTCAAGTTTCGTAACTCAAAATATTATTTTCAACAAGCATCCTATTCTGCCTAGCCCTAAATGATCGGTGGTGACTCTAAGTTTATGGCCACTTCATGGTGGCCATCAAAGACTATTTCGATGAGTGATTCGCCCTACGATCTCTTTCCTCTCCTTCCTATTATTGTGCCTAATCCAAATGTAGATCATGGGATAACTCAAAGGCTCGATCACAACCAACGATCATTTATTTTTAAGTTGAGCGTGCCATGCCCTTTGGATCATCTGAAGTTTTAAAGGCAGGGTATGTGGTGACATAGAGCAATGGTGAACGAACACCATCATGCCTATAGGATCTTCTCCCCATTAGCATCATATTTCATTGATAAGTTTTGGGGCATAATTTGTCCATTCTACCATGGCCAGTGCTACAGGGATGCAATGTGGTGCATCTTATACATTCTATCTACAACTATTAATGCTGTTTGCAATCCTAAAGGATAATTTCCATGATAACATTTTCATACTCATGACATCTTTTCATAGCTTCCATTAACATCCTCATTGCACTCATTTGCACACACGCTCATATACTTCCATGCCTAATTCATGAACTTGAGGGTGCAGAGTGGTGGCTTGCATGAGTATTAGAACTTTTCTAAAAGAATCTTTATTTTTCCTTGAGAGGTATTAAGGAAAGACTGATATTGTTAATCATGGGCGAGGAGTACTCGGGTAGAATTAAGAGATTGAAGCTCATGCATAAAGAAGATCAAGAGCGCATGCTTTGTAAAAATGAACAATTGCAAGCCCAAATTGCCATGTTGATGAAGATGGTATCAGCCTTCATAAAAAGAAAAGAGGCAAGCTAGTGTAACTGACATCAAAAAAAGGTTGACAACTTCCAAGGATCACCTATCTTGTATACCAAAGTTACACCTATCCAAGAGGAAGCAGTTCTGGAGCAACAACCTTACATAACACCAATTCCATTGACACACTTGATTATCTACATGAATCCGACTGCAACACTATGCATTCTAGATTTTTTAGGGCAAGTACTAAATCTTCCCCTACTGATCCATCATTTCTTGATCTAAATGACCCTATGGAGTAAGAGGAACCTAAAGGTGTCTAACCTTTAAAAGTTATAGAAGACCTCAAAAAATACCAATAGCTAGAAAAAAGACTTAGTGCAATCAAGTAGAACGACAAATTTGAAATCATGGATGCGAAATCTCTGGGCCTGGTTTCCAACCTCATCATTCCTCCCAAGTTTAAGGTACCAAGTTTAAGAAGTACAATGAGACCACAAATTTGACTACCCACATCTGGATGTATTGTCAAAAGATGGTCAGGTATGAAGAGAATGAGAAACTTCTAATCCATTGCTTCTAAGACATTCGAATTAGGGTGGCAGCTCAGTGGTATATTAAGCTAGAAAAAACTAAAATCCAAACACGGGTTGATCTTGCTAGAGCCTTCTTAAACTAGTACAAGCATGCTTCTTATTAGGTACCCGATAGGTTATATTTGAGAAACATGGAGAAAAAGCCCATCCAGGCCTGTAAGCAATATGCCTAAAAGTGGAAGAAAGAGGCATCACAAGTACATCTACCATTAAACGAGAAAGATATGACCACATACTTTGTGAAGACATTACATGCCCCTTTTTATGACAAACTTATAGGGAATGCCATAAGTAACTTCGCCGATTTGATCATGTCTAAGGAAACGATTGAAAATGTAATTAAAAGCAAAAAACTTGGGAAAGAGGAGTTAGTCCACACTAAAGGAAGTAAAATACCTATAAATGAAAAAGAAGAGGTCCAAGCCTTAACCTTCGATAAGCAATCGACAAAGGATTTTACCTTTCACCATTCATGAGCCATAAGCCAAATGGTTCACCTTTCCAAGGGTAGTCTTGTATCAAATTCATACTTGAGTTTTTACCTACTGGCATCTCTTCCAATGCACAATGCAGTATTTATGACCCCAATTAGACTAAAATATCAACCAAAAGGGTAAAAAAGTGCTTAAAAAAGATAATGGGGTAGTCAAGATAGAACCCCATAAAACCAATTCCAATATCATACATCGAATTGCTTCCTTGGCTTATCCAAGATTGATTAGTTGCTCTAATCTACTTTGAACCTATAAAGCCACCTTACCCAAAAGGTCATGACACCATTGCTTGCAGATATCATGAAAAGTGCAAGAGTCATTCTATAGAAGAATGTGGGGCTTTAAAGAGAAAAGTGCAATGATTGATTGAAGCAGGCTAGCTGGATCTTGATCAATTATGAAACAAGATGCATGAACCTAAGATGATGGAGGCATTTTGTTTAGCATGCTTCATGTGAAAAGCTTTTGTTTTCAAAATGTCATTTTTCATGGAATTGACATGTTTTGAAATTTAAATCATATATATGATAAAGGCATGATATTAAAAGTCTCAAGAATACCGGTGATTGTTTGCATTCTTCATCTTTCTTTTTGGTTTCCATGCATACAGTTAATTAATCATAAGTCTAAAACCTTTAAGGAGTCAGCTTTAAACCATGCTACATAACCACACCAGAACCATCAAACAAACAAAAACCTTGACATAGGCTAGGAATGATAAGAATCAATCTTTTGGAATTTAAAGACCCTTTGGGAACTAAGCAAATGTGATATTCTCTTAGAGTCCTAATGGTAAGTTGATGCGTATCAGGATTGAGCCAAAAAACATCCACCTTCTTCTCGACAAACTAAAAGCCAAGCTACCAAGCCATACACTGAAAGCTTTTCAAATCATATCTTGGGGGCAACACCACCAAACTAACCTATGTCCCCACTACAACCTCTTGGCCCTTCATTCTCTCCTTTCATTTTGATACCCCTAAAAGCTTTTCTTGAAATCTTTCTTACATCCCTACGATGACCTTTTTGTCCCTAATTCTCCCCTTTTAAACTATTTATTAACTTAAGACACTTTTCAAGGATCCTCCATGACCTTGTCCCTAGTTCTTCCCTATCATCTTGATATCATGGAACTTGGATCCTTTGTCAATGTAGGTTGTTCCTTGTAGCTTGAACCTTAGCAACATGTAATTTTCTATCAGTGACAAACCAAAATAGGGATGCCTAAGTATGTGAAGTGAAAAAAGCATAAAAAGGAGAACTAAGGCATGATTTTTTAAAATTAAAAAATAAAAAATGAAAATTGAATGCAACATAAAGTGATTAACAGGTCCAAAATGTCTTTAAAGAACTTTCTCTGGGAAATGGTTCTTTAAGTTCACATAATTGTATTTGAGATGAAAAATGGCTATCTTTTAATCATCCTCTCTCGAATTAGAAGAACTTCCCATTTTGCTACCCTTTTGAGCCTAATGAATTCATTCTTTTGAAATCTTGATCAAGGATCACCTCCCATATTAGGGGACAAGGAAAACTTCTTAAAGGAGTATAGAGATAGATATCCCACTCTATAATTCTGAGAATGCTCAACATCAAGGGGTAAATAAGAAATGTACAAAGTTTCTAAAGTCTAATATTCCCTCTAGTGATGGAAAAATTAAAAAAATGAAGGAAAAAAATTAAAAATCAAAGTAAAAAAATGAAAAGAAAAATAAAAAAGAAAGTAAAAGCAAAATCAAGAAAAAAGAAAGAGGATCAAGAAACAAAGACATGGATGACTTCACGAAAAGAAATGATCCTTGATCCAATCAGCTTTAAATGCCATATTTTGGGCATTTATACCCTTTCCTTCAAAACCATGAACCTTGACCAACATTAAAATCCTTAAAAAGTCCATTTCGATCAAACATGGCCATCTGAACTGATAAACCCATTCTTCGGGAGGTTGTTCATTTGATAAATTTTGAGTCTTCTTAATAATCATGATGATGCAATCAAACAAAAAAGAAATAAAAATTGGAAACATTAAGGCTTTAAGGTGAAAACCCAAATGGGCAATCTAGAGTAAAATAGTGAATTTTGAATGTCACTCATAGGATTACCAAGATCTTGACAAGGAAACCATCATTCCAAAGAAATCCATGAACACTTACAAAGTGTCATCTTTAGAGGGATCAACTCTTAGAATTATATTCCTCACCTTTCCAGGTCAGCCTCATAATCCTAAACCCATCATGGCCAATACTGGTGCCGATAAAGTATCATTGGTGAGAGGCTTAAAAGAATCTCAAATTTGTTTGGTTTTTAAGGAATTCATAAGGACTGGTCCATTTGCGAGCCTAGAAAAATAAGGAATTCATTTCACCTATCCTAAAGCTCTCTTGAAAAGGCCCATTTGCTATTCAAAAAATCTTTTAACCATAACTCAAGAGACTTGAATATCATGCTAACTGTGAGTTTTCATCAAATGAACATTTTAAGGAAAAAAAAGAAAACAATAGCTTTTCCAATCATGGTGCAAACTAAGATTAGAATACTTCTTAATCAAAGAAAAAAACCACCAAGAAAGGTAGAGCTAGTTGCAGTCTCAATCTTTACACCCTCAATAAGTATACATGTCATGCTTTATGAAATTATGCATCGTTCGCATAAGCATTTGAGCATCACTCATCAACATACACTTCACTTCAAGCTTAGTACCGATAAAGGCTGGTCTTGGTGTTTGCACTCTCAAGCATTAGCATTCATGTGAATACATGAACACTAAAACTTTCATGCATTCTCACCCACCTATAATTGCACTTATGCGCACCCTCATTTAAAAGCATTTGGAATTTAGGTGCATCCATATTTATAGGCATTGGCACTCACATGCATCCGCATTCATGCATTGAGACACAAGTGCATTCTTTTTCATACTAAGCATTCTTAGTCATTTATTTATGCTCTTTATGCTTCTTTACTTGCCTACACTCACACTTATGTGAAATCTTATCTACCGTTACACTCACGCTTACCTTAGTTTAAAGTATTTGCACTCACGTGCATTTTCATTGCACTCATGTGCACCTTTGCTTATGCGTTCAAGCATTTGCATTCATGTGCAATTTTGCTGACGTCCAATAGCACTCATTTCAACCATGTCATAGGCATTTGCATTCATGTGCATTTGCATTCTGCAACATTTGTATTCATGAACATTCACATGTTGCCTTGCATGCATGTGCATCACTCCATGCACATAGGCATCTTGATACCAAGCATTACTATCAACTTACTTGCATAACATGGCATTTATGCCTAGAAATGACATTCATGACATATATCACAAAGCCTCTCTTGAAGATGTTATGAAAAACCTTCAAAGCCTATCTTGAGGATATTTTAGTGAAACGTTTGAAGCCTCTCTTGAGGATATTTTCAATATTTTCCAAAGCCTCTCTCGAGGATATTTTACCTAAGCTTTCGAAGCCTTTCTTAGGGATATTTCTAAAGTTTTCCAAAGCCTCTCTTGAGGGCATCACTTCAAAAAAAACCTTTAAAGCATCTTTTGAAGATATTTTACCAAAGCTTTTAAAGCCTCTCTTGAGGATATTTTTAATCTTTCCAAAGCATCTCCTAAAGATGTTTCATTAAAAAAAATCTCCATAGCCTCTCTTGGGGGTATTTCATTAAAAACCTTTGAAGGTATTTTACTAGAGCTTTCGAGACCTCTCTTAAAGATGTTTTCAATCTTTTCCAAAGCCTCTCTTAATGATGTTTCATTAAAAACTTTCAAAGCCTCTCTCAGGGATACTTTTACTTTAACATTCAAAGCCTCTAGAAATCTCGAGCAAGATTGACAAACCTCAAGGCAAAAGGCCACCTTATTAAACTCATGAAAGAACAAACAATCAAAAAAGGCCAAAGTTGACCATCGGATTAGGCTTTTAAATTCATCACCTTTGCATCATTTAGACATGCATTTGCATCCTCGTGCATTATAAAACATTTACCATCCTTTAGATACTAGCTCTTGCATATAGAAGTCAAATTAGTGGGGAACCTAAAGTATGATTTCTTGTTTTCAAGAAACCTAAAAGGCCCTAGGTAAGTATTTCTGACCTCACAAGCCTATTGAAAATCATCCAAAGAGGTATAAAAACCCATTTTCTTTTAGTCCTCAAAGAGCAGTACATCTCTTTTCTTTTTTTTTAGTCCTCAAATAGTTAGACGTTTATCAAGTCAAAGCCCACACAAGCTAGTGGCACTTGTCTGGGGTCAAACCCAAGAAACAACCTACCTCAGCACACAAAGAGCTGGATGCCTATCGAGTGAAAGCCTACATAAGTTGGTGCCATATGTATGGGGTTGAACCCAAGAAATAACCTACCTCAATCCACAAAGAGCTGGTTGCTTATCAAGTCAAAGCCCACACAAGCTGTTGGCACCTGTCTGGGGTTAAACCTAAGAAACTACCTACCTAGTCCATAAAAAGTTAGACGTTTATTGAGTCAAAGCCTACACAAGCTGGTGGCACCTTTCTGGGGTCAAACCCAAGAAACTACCTACCTAGTTCGCAAAAAGTTAGACATTTATCAAGGCAAAGCCTATACAAGCTGATGGCACCTATTTGGATGCAAACTAAAAAAACTACCTACCTCAGTCCATAAAGATTTAGACATTTATCGAGTCAAAGCCAACATAAGCTGGTGGCACCTTTTTGTGGTCAAACATAGAAAGCAACCTACCTTAGTCCATAAAGAGCTTGACGCTTATCGAGTCAATGACCATACAACCTGGTGGCGAAACAACCTAGTAAGAAGGTCAAACCCTACAAAACTCATCAAAAAATTTTTTTGCATATATATTTATCCTATCTTAACATAATACTAAATAGCTCTTTATTTTTCTCCAGGCACCCGAAACTACCATCTTACCTAGATAACATGGTGTTTATTTGTCTTTGCCCTATTCTTAATACTTAGCAATAGCTAAAAAAGGGTAGCTACAGACACCTTATTTTTTCTGAGCTACCCTTGGCATCCTAGGTCTTAAGTGAAAGATGATAGAATCAGAAAATGAAAAAAGTAACCAGGGAGAACTGTTAGGTGTTGTGTTGCCAGGCACTATTAGATGACATGATGCTAGACGAAAAAATTTCTTTTTAGGAAGATCTAAAATACTTATGGGCTGTATTAAAGAAAAATGTAAAATAAGGCATCAGAGGCCACTTTTCATGGAGTCATCGAGACATTCAAATAAGTACGTAGATTAATTTCCCATTGTTAGTAACCAAGATAAGGTAACTTGGGAAGCCATAAGTACCTACAAGTCATATTGGTGGTATAGTATTGATACAAGCTTTTACATCACCAAAAGTTTAAATTTTCACATGTAGTATCGATACAAGAGGTTTTGGCATTGATACCTAAGGTGTAGTATTGATACTTATCATGTTTGTATTGATGCAGATCTTGGCAGTAGCTAAAGTTATGATTTTTGGGAAAATATATAGATACAAATCGATGGAGTATCAATACATGCCTCTAAGTCTCGAGACTGGAAACATTTTTTGCTGTTAGCATTCATACATACCTCATTGTATCGATATTCATGGGTAAAAGGTGCCTTGTGTATTAATATAGAATGTTTTGTATCAATACACCCAGGCATTTTTGCCTAGCTCGACCCACTTTTGAGCCTTTGAAAATCTTATTCAAACGTGTTTTTTGCACCAAAAAATCATTATAATTCATTCCAGACCTCGACTTTAAGCTTATGATTAGATTTAAACTAATTTGTAGAGCCTAAATAGCCAATGGCAAAGGTCACTTTCATGAAAGATATGGTTATAAGAGGGCATGCCAAGCATATCTTCAGCTGTTGTAGCCTTTCTACTCCACTACTTTACATGTAGAACCAATAGGAAGAAGGCCAAGTGAGTATAATCACTAGAAATGTCTCCTGGTACATGAATGAAAAATCAAAAGTGCCCTTGATTTGTTTCCTAAGAGCATTGGTTCAACCTTGAGTTTAAAAAGGCCAAAGTTAGCTTAGCAAAGAGGACTTTCGGCCATCTCCAAGAATCCTCTAGCAATTTCCAGCCCTAAAAACTCTCCCAAATACATTGCTCCATTGCCTTTCACCCGTAACTTTCTTCCATTCTAGTAGTTCCCCAAAACCATCACCAAAAAACCTTTAAAAACTCAACCTTTCACACACTTTTATCCTTAAAACACCTTACATCAACAATAATACTAGAAAGCTTTTTCTTTTCATCATTTTCTTGCTAAATAGTAGCATAGAGAGGGAAAAAACTAAGCTTAAAGTCACTACTCTAAGTAAAGGGAAAAGTTTAAGCTTTTTTTTGGTATATTTTCTCTACCTTGTTCCACATTTTCTACTTTTATTATCCACATCATTTTTTTCAGCCATTTATGCTACTCTGATCATCCTAGGACTTTTATGCATTATTATTGCCTTGGTTATGGTAGTCTTAGGATCTTCATGTTCTTTTGATGCCATGATGTTGCTTAGTAGGCCAGACTTATACTTTTTGATTTGGTCAACAAAATAAGTCCCTTATTAATGCATTCTATGTCATATTTCATCTATTTTCATGTGTAGCACATGCTTAAATGTTTTCATAACATGCATTGAGTATGGTCATTCATTTTCGTGCATTTCAAGGAGTCTTAAGATAAAAAAAATGTTATTTGGATGACTCCCTCTCACTTACATACATCTTATTTGTCTTTTCTTTGCATTTTTGTTACCTTTTCCATGTCAAAATGTCATGTTTGTATGTTGGCATGTGTAATACTTGTTTATCTTCGTACATGTTGTATTTTATTGATGATTTCTTTGTCAAAATGCATCCTTGTTTGTTACACAAAAATCTAACTTTTCAAAAAACCCCCACTTCAAATAATAGGGACTAGCATAGACTTAATGTTTTAATTAAATTGGTCCTTTAATCCTGGGGAGAAACTAACCCTCCCAGTTCTGGATTCATTGAAATAAAATGTTATTTTTTTTGTTGAAGTATTAAGCCTTGACCCCCAGTCTAATACCTTCTTTAGTGACATGGCTAATGATTTGTTTCATCATCCTAAACTACTATGGAATTGTCGAATGAACTCGTGATGCCCATGTTATTTGTTCTTTTTTGTCATGGACATTCGGACATCCTAGACCCGAGCCCATCCTTGAAGAAACCTAAAAATATCGAATAGCCCCCTATTTTTCTCTAGTGGCATTATAGTTTGAATTTGGAAAATCATTTTTAAACCACAAAATATTCTCCTTAATTTTTCTGATACTTAAATGGCATCAAAGTACCTCTCTAATGGTGTCTTGTGTGCCCTTGGATCATTCCGGATGAAAGAAATATGATTTCTTAAACCTTTGCTATTTGGTACCACAGGAATCAGTGAACAGTTTTTTGTTTAGGTCATTCTGTCCTACCAAATGAACTTTTTGAACATCTTGAATATTTTTCCTAGAAAGTTTGCAAACTTCCATTTTTGAAAAGTTATTTTCGTGATTTAATGATTTTGAATGAGCTTGAAATGATTTTTCAAAATTCAGTGTGTCTTTTCCCCTAGATATGCTACTAGTGTCAAGATAGACTTAATTTCAAAAATTAATTCTACCTAGAAAGTGATTTTGTAGGATTTTTGGAACTTTTTTACATTAAACCTTATTGAGTCATCTTTCCAACGGTACCTTATTCATCCCCTAAAGCCCTTGGATGGATCAAAATAAATTCGGGAAAGGAGATAACACGATCCTATCCCCTATTTTTAACCCAATTTTTGAATCTTCTTGATAGAGACATTTGAATGTCATGAAATGCACCCGATTGGTTCCCCTATAACACAAGCCCTTTAGACTCTGATCAAGGATTAAGAAAAAAATATATTTTATAAAAATGCTTGATTTCTTTTATTTTCAAAATACTTTAAAAAAAAACTTTTCTTTTAAAACTTTAAAAGTTTGCATCTTTGGGGATACTCTAACCTTATTACGCTGAGAGGATACTCAACCCCATTTTTCCCTAAGAAACTTGAATTTTCTTTCTCGGGTTTAATGAGATTCCTAATTGTTTTCTTAAATCATAAAAAATTTTCAACTTTGGGGATACTCCAACCCCATTACTCCTAAGGGATACTCCAACCTCATTTTTAATTAAAAACTTAAATTTTCTCTTCTAATTTTTCTCAAACTTTATCTTTCGGGATACTTCAACCCCGCCGCTCCGAAGGGATACTTTAACCCCATATTTACCTTAAAAAAATTTCTCTCCTTCATATGCCCTAAATTGTTTTGATTGAAATCTTTGTTGTCCCTCAAATCATCATTGAATCCAAGCTCGTTTCTAAATTGTCATCCTAGTTATTTTCCAATAATTGAAGACGATTATGAGATACATTCCAATCATCCCTTTTTTTTATGTTCTTTTGTCTTACTAACGTGTTTCTTTTTTTATAGTGATTATCGTGCATTCATGTTTAAAATTCATTTTCAAAGAATTTTACAAGGCAATGTTCTGTGTCGGTATCTCTCTAGTGCCTAATACGAAATATCTAAATTTTCAAAATTTAATCCGAAACCTATTTTCATAAAAATCCCTATGCTCTTCGTACTTTCACGGCGTATAGTGATATAAATCTTTTTTCAAAACTTGGATTTACATTTTCAACCAAAACTTCATGCATAAAAAGGGGATTACTTCTAAATAATGACCAAATGGAACTGATTAAGCCGAAACCAAAGTGAGACATAGTTAGTGGGTGCAAATTTTATGCATCATGGGGGTGCTAATCCTTCCTCATGCATAACCAACTTCCGTACCCAACCAACAAATATCTAGACTTTGTAAACCTTGAAATCGATGTTTCAAATTTTGTAGCTTGGAATATTACTTTCAATAGGCATTTGATCCTACCTAGCCTGAAATGATCGATGGTGACTCCAAGTTTATGGCCATTTCATGGTGGCCATCAAAGACTAGTTAGATTAGTGATTAGCCTGATGGTTTCTCTCCTTCATGTTACTATGTATAATCAAAATCCTAATCATGGGATAACTTAAAGGCTCAACCACCACCACTATCATACATTCTTAAGTCACTTGTGCTAAGCTCTTCGAATCATTTAAAGTTTTAAAGGTAGGCACATGGCGACATATAAGGTTGAGTTGACTCTAAAAGGTTCCAAATCACTCTTTCATCTTATAGAGATAGCCGA
>JBBYHK010000433.1:0-12674 GCA_038382065.1 Adansonia grandidieri | reverse complement strand
ATTTTAAAACCAAAGTTAATAAAAGAAATACTTAATCTTTTGTATTAAATTTTATTAAAATTAAATTAATATTTTTTAAAAAAATTTAATTAAATTAGTGTCAACACTAAAGTCAAACAAAAATTTTATATATAGTTAGATACTTGAAAAGTCCAGATCATAGGCTACATGAGAAAAGATTAAGCACATGAGAATAGAATGTTGGGCGTGAAAGATTAAACACAAAGTAAGACAAAAGTAGAATTCCGAACCCAAAATAGGCAGGCTAAACGTTCACCCAAAAGGAAGCCAATGGAGGTTATGAGGTTTCCTTATTAAGCCCACTACCAGAGAAATATCAAAGGTTAGGCCCATGAACGTAGTGTGACGACGAGCCACCGTTTTCATATGCCTTACTTGGGCTTGAGTATTCCAGTACGATTTGAAGCAGAACTCTCTCTGAGAACATGATTGCTGTAGGTGGTCCAAAGTCCAAACCTCAGTGTTTTTTTCTAAGGACAAAAAAATAAATAAATAAATAGTTTGGAATTTCTTTTTGCTTCAGTGGTCCATATTAAGCCTCATTAAGGCAGTCATGCAAAATTTGAGTCTGCTACTGATAAAGCAATCTTGTTTGAGATTTTGCATGCATGGGACCATTGTTACACCTCAGCTGAATATTCTTCTTTTTTTTTTTAATTTGAATAATTTATTGTTCTTTCTTCGTTATGTTTGTGCTTTTTTAATTTATCGAATGTGTTTTCGTATTTTATTCCTTTATTTTTGTCGCTTTTTATATACGGAATGTCTCTTCATAGTAGAGTTTGGCATTCAAAATACCATCTTTGAATCCTCTAATAACGTTGGAACTATATTATTTCATGACGATGATGTTTCTCCACTAGCTTTTCAGCGAACATGACTAAATATTTTGGTACTCAATTTATCTTCGTGCTTTAAATTTTAAAGAAATCATGTAAGTTGATCACAAACAGTTTTTGTGTTCATCATTTCCTCAGCTCGAAGCATTATCATTTCATAAGTTTCTGAAGGTATTACGAAAAGGGAAAAGAATAAAATTACCGAATTAAAACAAAACCAACTGCTGGTGCGGCTTTTAATTTGGACTAAAAACACTGCTGCAGTACTTTTAGATCTAAATGCTTACAAGTTTGAAGCTTTTATGCAGCTCAAAATGTGGTTTGGAACCGGATTGGCTTAAACTAGCTAACTGCTAGAATCAAAATTAAGAAAGGTAGAGGCTTGCATCTCGATTGCTCTTGACCTAAGTAACAAGGCTCCATTTGAGATGTGATGGGAGACACTCCATAACACTAAGATTGTCATTTTATAACTGAACACTTTTAAGTATAATTTCTTCGAGAGAGATTATAGGTGTTGCATGTGTTACTTATATCTCTTAATCACGTTACTTAAATAAATTTTTTGTTTCCATCTTCGACGGTGACAGAGTTGAATTCTAATCATTAAATCAAGAGTTAAGACTAATAAAATATTATTTTTGTTTATCTCATCATTTTTTTTTATAAGTAATAAAGAAAAGCATGCAACAATTAGATCATCCAAGAGTACCCAAAAGGGAATAAATTAACTAAACCAGATGGATATTGTAAGTCCACACATTCAAATTAATTAAACTTTGAGACCGCAAAATTACAAGGGTGTTATACACTGAGCTAATACAATGCAGGTCATGATCACCAATCTACTTTGTTAATAGAAATGAAGGTGGTAAATGCATGTCATATATATACACACACATATATATATATATATATATATTGACATGGACTACCATTTTTTTAAAATTAATGTAGCAACTTTTTTAGACAGACCCGAGAGGAAGAGTCTGTTCATTTACGGCTGAAAAACTTAGCAGAATGTTTGCTGGATTTGGTGGGCGAGTTCTTCTGCACTTAGTTGACATTCAATTCCAATCTGTTCAGCCAAAAAGAAAAAAAAATTACATACAATTTAATCATTAGCTTCAACGAATCTCAAAACAAGCAAAAACCCAAGACAATTCATCTCAATAAATTTAAAAGCGCAGTGAAAGTGAAACATTATAATTGTCGCAATTATTATTTAAAAAAATGGAAAAATGACTGCAAAGATTCCCTAGTTTTCAGTGATCCATCGTGTTTTTTCAAGAGTTATGTTCCATGAGGAAAATGAAGTTTTTTACAGCAAGTACCGTTGCAGTACGTCAACAACGTTACTGTTCGCACTGATTCCGTTAAAATCATTAGTTTCCACTCTTAAATTTAATATTAAAAAATTACCCTGGACCAGTGCAATTTTACTGTGGATTTCCACTGTCCTAATGCTCTTCACAATGATGAAAGAAAATCATTCAAAATCAAACATTGGTTTGGTTTATTAGGTCCCTATATGAAAGTGCAGTAAAGAGAAAAAACAACAAAATCGAAACACAATAGCGACAAAATAGACTGAAACACGCACATAATATATGTGCGTGTGTGTATATATATATATATATATACACATATTTGGAGCTGAAATATTGAAAACGAAAGTTACCAAAATTTAGAAAACATCAATATAGCAGAAAAAAGAAATGAATGATAGAAACCTAAAAGAAACCAGGGCACCTGCCTTGTCTGTTAGCAGTTTAGAATATAAATGTGTTTTGATTTTGACGTCATAATCAAATTCTAAAACATAATCAAGAAAGGGATGTTTTGCTTAATTACTAAAAAGTTCGCAATATTGCTTAAATTAATCTTTTTGAACTTGAAAAATTAAGACAACAAAGGCAAATATCTTTACAAATATACATTATACACCACTATGTAATTTTATATATATATATATATATATAGCGTAGGCTCGTTTAATTTCAAATAAAAGTGGAAATAAAAATTTACTATACTGGAGCTGCAAAGTGGTAAAGATTTTTATAATTTACTATTCAATGACAAGTATTTGGGAATATAGTTAATTTGGCTAGAGTTTTTTACCTTGATGGTGAAGGAATTAAGCATGGTTTCATCAACGGTGTTAATGTTGACATTGAGAATTTCAAGTGATAGGTCCTCAAGAGCAGAGATTATTTTCACAGCCTGACCAGGAATCCGAGGAGATACCGTCTTTAGAAGAAGATTTGGGCCTGAAAACTTAACTTCGACATCAGCGATTGAAGACTTTGAGTTTGCGACGAGCTCGTTAACATTGTCGACGGAGGAAGTTGAAGAAGTAGGGGATGGTTCGAGTGAAGTAGCCACAGTTGGGGAGAGGTAACCACCATGCTGCTGCAACCTTGGCATGTAAGGGCTGCCAGGTTGAGGGGTTCTTGGGCTTATCGGCAAGTTAAGTCTGGGACTTAAAGGTGGTTTTCTAGGGCTGAGAGGGGAGGGTCTTGGACTTGAAACTATCCTAGGGCTTAACACTTCACTGAAAACTTTTCTTTGTTTCTTGGCCTCCAGGGACTGTAGAACTTGTTGCAACTCGTTGATGTAATCCACAACGCCCCCAATAATCGATGCTTGATCACCCTAACAAATAAATAATTCAGTACAAAGATAATAAAAGAAAAAAAAACTTGTTACTACAATATTATTAGTATTTTTATCCTATGCATAACGCTTAATTAAATACAAAAAGAAGCTCAAATAAAAGCTGTGAAACAAAGGAAAAAGCTTAATAAATAGATAGTAATTGGACTAGAAATGAAGACAAATAAAGTGGCTTACTCTTTTCACATAGAAGCAAGGCATCAACGATCTCAGCACCGATAAATGCTCGTTCATTTGCTTCCTTCTATTGCGTTCAACCGTAATATGAGACATTCTTTGTTGCCCATCAGGGTTTGAATCCTCTGCAGAAGTTAGCTTCTGCCTCTTGCTTATGGGTGAAGCTTCGGACTCATGCTCAGGCTCTGTCTCTGACTCCTGTTGAGCACCGGAGGAAGTGGACTTCTGGGTCACCAACCTCGTAGTTTCTTCACCATCTTTTCGGCAGCCAGTAGCAGCCGCCGTTTCTTCCAATGGAGTAAAGGGTGGAAATTCAGGGAGACCATCTAAACTCTCCAAAAAAGTAAACAGGTCATCTCCGCCACCAATGTTGGGTTCTCCAAATTCAGCTTCTTCGAAAAACTCGCATAAAATACCATCCATTGGAAAGTGTTCCCCAAGTAAGTATTTTCTTCAACTTCTACTGGTAGTAGTAAGTACTATTTTCTTTTCTCAGAAGAAAACCGTTAGTCTGAAATTTGTTTCAGCCTTTTCAGGGAATTGAATCAGAAAACAATCAAAGAGATAAAGAAAACAGTGGAAAAAAAGAGAGAGAGAAAGAGAAAGGGGGAGTGAGTAAATATATAAGAGCGGCTGTGAAAGAAGGAACTAAACTATCAGCATCAAGTAATCTCCTTTTCGGATGAGCATCTAATTACTCTTTTGATACTTTGATTTGAATATTTGCAGCCGTCAGATATGCTGAGGGATCTCACTGAGAATTAGGGACGTTCTCTCCGCGAAAATATTTCTAAGCTAATTCGAAAGTGACAAACAGTAAATATTCAAACTCAGAAATAGAAAATAGAATAGGAGCTTTGAGAGTGATAAATCAGCTTATATAAGCTGGTGCTCATAATGCAAATTAATTGGAATTAAATGAATACTACTCGATATATGATGATGGACTTGTCTTTGAAATTTGTTTACTGTAGTAATTTTTTTTGGGCCGGTTAATGGTTATTTATCAGTTAAAAGATTATTTAATTATATCATTTAATACGTTATTTTTATTAAAGTTAAAAATAATATTTTGATATTTTTTTTATTTTATAAATATCAAGTGTAATTAAGTATTATTAGGTTCTGGGTGAGTTACAAATTACAATATAAACAAATGCAAAAAGTAGATAAAATTGGAAAAAAAAAAAACTTATATATATGTGTAAAATTACTATAACATCTTCAAATAAAGATAATGTAAACAAGGAAAAATAATTTTTAATTTGGCATTCTTATTTTTGTATGATTTTAATTAATTTAATTTTGTTCACACAAACAAAAAGTTCTTAAACTACACCAAGCTAAGCATCACCCATCCTATCAGCAAATACCAAAGAGTAAGGATTATATATTATTCGGAGGATGCACAATCACAATTGTTTTAGTGTGAATCTTATTGAAGTGTAAAAATTAATTTGGATGGTTAATGTTAAAAGGGCTTTGCCAACTAGCAAAAAGTATTATTTAATTAAGATTAGATTAGTTAAATTATTATCAATAATAGTATTATTTTGATGAATTTCAATACATTAAAAAGATATTTGATAATATTTATAAAGAATTTATGAGTGTCTTGTATTTTATAAAGATCGGGGATAATGTAATCCTTACATAAAGGTCACCCTATCCAACTTTCGAATATTAAGATACGTTTCAGTAGACGATTCTCATAAAAGATTCCTAACATGTCATGAGATTTTTGTATTACATATAAGTTTTTTTGATCAACTTTTAATATTTGTAGAAAGGGATTCAAACTTTGATCATCAGACACACACACACACACAGAGAGAGAGAGAGAGAGAGAGAGAGAGAGAGAGAGAGAGAGAGAGAGAGAGAGAGAGAGAGAGAGAGAGAGAGAGAGCATGCATCAATCAATTGAGTTAAGTGCTCGAGTACTAATTATATTTAGGTTTAAATAAATAAAAAAAATCATAATTTGCCTAAAGAAATTAAATACAAGACTTTTGTTCCCCCAAATTTAAAAATTTTGATTCCGTTACTGATTTTGAGAACTTTTAAGATTTGTTAGCAAAAATTCACACTAAAATACATTAGTTCCTTTTACAGTATTTTGTCTTTTGAGATGAAAACTAAAGGACTACTGAAATTTCTTTCTTTTTTATTAAGTTGAAAGTACAAGAAAAGTTACATTATAAATAACTATTATATCTATATAAAAAAATATTAAATTAAATAAACAAACAAAATTAAACTACAAATTTAAACGAATCCAAAAATAAATTTGCATCAAAATCACACACAATAAAACTTAAACTTAAAACCAACTCCAAAATCTCTACCTTACCATTAAACATAAGCATCATATTTAAAATTTTCTTTAAGATGTGGTTGGTAGAGTGAAAAAAAAAAAGTAGAAGGATGGAAAGAGTAAGGTAGAAAAATGAAAAAATAAATAAATTTTGAGTTTTTCTGGTAAGAAAGAAAAGTAAAAGAAAGGAAAATAAGAAATATATATTTTTTATTTTAATTAGTAAAAACAAATCATCTTGAATTGGAATGATAAGAGGCGAAAAAAATGAGTCCAGTATGCATTTTATAAGATTATTTTTCCTCCCATTTCTCAACTCTATTAAGTAATGGCCGGAAAAAATTACTTTTTTACTTTTTCATCTTTCTTACCAAACATTCCAATTGAAAAAATATATTATTTTTATTTTTTATTTTTTCTTCAACCTTTTTATTTTCTCAGTTTTTATTTTTTACTCAACCAAGCAGAGCCTAAAGATGGCGCATGTCTTCCATGAACAAAAGCAAATAAATGAGCATGTCTTCCACGAAAAAAGTACTATATAGTTTGTTAAGAATTAGTATGATAATCTCTCTAAAAGAGCATGCAAGTAAATGGTAATATTTTGATTAACTAATGTACATGAAAATATATTAGTATAAAACGACAAAGATACCCAAAGTAATCGTTTGGTTCCAACTGAAAGAGGTTCTTCAATTCCGAATCTGCGGCCTGCCTGTCGGGTTGCTGTCTTCGCTTTCTGGTTATCATTATTTTTTTTTTTTTTAATTTTAACTCAAATATTTTTATCTACTTTACGGTTTGAGGTTAATATTGTTCTAAAATATATAATTATTCATTCTCAAAAGTACACTTACTTTGGGTATCTTTTTAATGTATTAAAATTCATGAAAATAATACTAGTAATTGTTATATTAAATATAATACTATTATTGATAATAATTTAACTAATCTAATCTTAATTAATCTCAATCCAAACCCATTTGGATGGTTATCACTTAATTTTGCAATATCCATTTAGCTGCCACCATTCTATTATTATTTTTAATTATTATTAAGGATTGTTCAATAAAGTGTCCATAAGTACTCTTTAAAATTATTATTATTATTATTAATCTTTTGTTAATAGATTAAATCAAATTATATAAAATAACTTTGAAAATACTCTTTAAACATTGATCAACAGAATCCTACTAATAATAATTACTATTACTTTTACTAATAATTAATATATAATTATTTTACGTTGACATCTAAAAAGACTCACTTCATCATTATCAAGAGATAAATGCTAGTTGAATAACTTAAATTAATTTAACTTAAAAAAACAAAAGCATCTATCATTTTTTTTATTGGACAAGTAAAAAACACATGGCAATCTTAGGAAAAAGTCCCTGCAATTTGTACTTAACAATCTCGACTTTAAAAAATGGGCGTGCGAATATTTGTACATGTAAAGAAATATTTATTTATTTTTAGCTTATACAGAAGGATTTTAAAGGTATTTTTAATATTATTCGCACAGGGTATCCATTATTAAGCAGCTGCAACTCATGTGATAATATATTTACTATTAGAAAATTATCTAACTATATATTTAAGTGAGAGAAAAGAACAACTATAGCGAGAATTATTAGAAATTCGTGCTAATTTTATGTCACAAGTGTTTTTGGAGGTAAATTATAAGTTTAGTCATCTAATTTTAGAGTTTATTTTATTTTATTTTATTTTATTTTGATGACTCAATTATGAAATGTAATGATTTGATCATTAACGTTTATGACATATTGCCATTGTCTATTTTTATCTCTAAGCTCTTAGTCTCCAACAGTATATTGACATGGCTTCGCCAAATCGTATCTCATATGCCACATGACATTACCAATTAACATTAATGACATGATCTTGTAAATTAAAAAAGAAAAAAAGATAAATGCAAATTACACTTTTGGCCTCAACTTTGAAAATTTTACAATTTAATTACTAATGATTGTGAAATTTATTAATATATTTTTGTCTTCATTGTGTCAACAAACTCATAATCAATGCGAATTTGTAATAATTGAATCATTAATATTTGTGAAATTTAATATAATAAATTATTTTATTATTTTTGTCACCTATAGTAAAATATTCTATAAAGATAGAAGTTATTATTCTTCGCATGAAAGACTTTTATTTTATCATAATTATTCTTTAATTTTTTTTAAAAAAAATGGACAAATGCTATCCAATTGCCAAATTTTCTGAACTAAAATTATTTGAAGTATTTGCTTTTCAGCTATCCAAGTAAATTTAAGTATTCCATATGTCATAATATAAAGTTCTAATTATAATAAAAATTCATAATTTTTATTTTATGCAACAAAATATTGAAGGGAGATATCGATATAAAAAATAATAAAAGAAATTATTATATTAAACTTCATAAATCGTTGGTGATAAAATTATTATAAAATTACTTTGATGGTGATAGAAAATATTAAAAATATTACAGATGTTGATAGTCAAATTGTAAAATTTTCAAAATTAGGTGATCAAAATTGAAACTTGCGAAAGAAATCAAAAGTATAATTTATCTTTATTTTTCCATTTCTAATGTCACACTAGCAATGCCGTGTGATATATCAAATGATGTGACAATTCCATCTGATGTTTGATAGATGATGTAGTATTACCATGTTAGCATGTCGTTAGAGATTAACGGTCGGGAAATAATAATTTCGTAAACATTAATAATCAAATTGCAATTTTCATTTGAGTGACAAAAAGAATCATCTAAATTAAATGACTAAATGCGTAACTTGCTTTATTTTTCCGAAGGTGAGATGATAATTTATAAGGTTCGCTTAAGTGGGGCACTAATTAAGAATAATTTTATGGTATTACTTTTACTAATTTCGAAAATAGTGATTCATTAATTACATGTTTATTTCTTTAATATCACTTTAATCAATATCACTATACATTGATTAACATTTTCCTACTTTATATTTATTTTTTCCTTGAATACACTGTCTTGGTCCTAAGTTACAATTAGATACCATATATATATAGGAGATTAAGTGAGACATCTCGTCTCTCATGTAAATTTATTTTTATGCCCTAGTTAATATATTGAAGGAAATAATTGGATAATTAATTTTCTAGGAAATTTACTTACGTTAAAAGAAACTAAGAAAGGATAAGGCTATTTGCCCATTAAATTTATTCCAAATTTTGTATTTTTTGATAATGCATATAATTATTGCATAAATTCAAAAACCATATTTAATTTCAAGGATAAGTCAATTAATTCATAAATGAAATATTACAATTAAATCAATAATTATATGTCAGATCCAAAGAGTACAAGAATTTGGGAACAAAATTAGGGACAAAGTGATCACTTTTCACTAACGATTTCATGAACTTAAAGCAATAAAAAAAGCATGCAAACTTGGAACTTAAAAATTTAACACATTTATAGAAGTTTGGTAAAACAGTAGGAGTTTATTGTTCCTTTCATGGTTTTGTCTCTCACCCCTTAATTTCGTCTTGGCCGATGTGGGAATTAACCAAATAACTGGAGAGAACTGTGTGAAACTACTATTACAGTACTGCAATGCCCGAAAAAAAAAAAAAGTGGAGCTTATTTCAGTATTGAGAAAGAGAAACAGAGCCTTTGATATTGTGAAGGAAACTGAAGTCTCTTCCTTATACGATGTTCAGTAAAGTGAAGGCCGTCATCCCCTATAGGTGGCTTCCCTCACCTTTACGTTATCCTTCCATTTTATAGGGGGCAAAAAAACACACAGTTTACATTCGATTCGCTCTTTTTCCAGCTTTTTTTTTTTTCTTGGGAAACAAACGTTCAGAATTTAGGTTTGAAAATATACCAGTTCGTGAGATTTATGAATAAAATGTTAAAATTTCAATTTTCAGTTCTTCATATATAATGTCATTGATGGCCAGTCTCATGGTTAGTTGGAGGTAGTATTTAAAGGTCGGGTAATTACATCCATTATAATCAATATTAATGGTACAAAAATATCAGTGATACATTGAATATGGGCTGCAATCACTTTCAAAAACAAAGGAAAGAATCAATGAAGGGAAAACTTGGATGGCTCATGGCTGGTGATTTATTACAGCATTGAAAACACGACAAAGTGAAAGTAAGCGCGAGTAAACATGAATTAATAGAGAGAGAAAGAGACGGGGTAAATTACGAAGGTGATGACGAAGAGTTCTAGGGCAAAAGTCAGCAACTTGTCTGTTTCAATAAAAGTTTTTCATATATATATATATATAAAGAAGGGGGTAGCTTTCAATGTGCGTACGCACGGCATCTTCGTGCCTACGATAATCTTCATGTTGATCATCCCTGCTCTTGTTCAATGTATTTGGTTTTTATTATTTTATTAAATATACCATTATTTATTTATTTTGATTTTCTGTTTATATATATATATATATATATAAATATATGAAACCTTATTTATGATCAAATTGCAGATGAGATTGAATGTGAGATGGCAGTCCAGCCAAGAGTGAGAAAGGGATTGAAGCTGAAGGTAGGAAAGTGGCAGAAAGGCAGAGGCAAGAGAGTAATTGCAAGCTCTGCGAGGGAGTGCGTTTCATTTATGTTCAAAAAAAAGTAAGCTAAATGTAACAAAAATAAATTGAGTTTTATCACTTTATTTAAAACTAATTTAAATAATTTTTTAATTTTTTAATTTATATATAAGCTATTAACTTCTAATTTATGGTCAAATAAATTCTTAACTTAAATTAATTTTTCCTTAAGAATTAAAACTTATTTGGGTAAAAAATAAAAAATATAAAAAAATTAAATTCAATAAAAATTTAGTAATTTATTTAAAAAATGAGATACATTAGGATTTTTTTTTTTAATTTTAAATTCCCATAGCTATAGTTATAGACATTTACTTCTCCCTTCATGTTTATCCAACTTATTCCATTATCCATCAGTTTTCACATTTACCATCCTCAACAACCGCCCACCCCTACCTCTTTCTCTCTCACTTCTTCTTTTTTCCAAAAAATAAAAAACAGCCTTTTGCTACGTTTAATTTTCTTTGAATTCTTGGTTCTTACTATAATTAATTTCTTAGTATTTTTTGTAAAAGCTTTTTTGAAATCATTGGAACCATCATGGAAATATTTCAATTCCCTGCAGACTTTGCATGTTGTACGTATATATACACTATATTCATATGCCAAACTAGTAATACATGCATGCAAGAAGGTATTTTAGGAAAACTCTATATCAATCTTTATCTCTCAAAATTCGCACAGTTCTAAGTTATAGGGAAAAACATATGAATCATGCATGATGTTGTATTGTTGTCCTTAATGCAAGTATGGTAAACTATTATCATCATGGAGGGATATACATATATATATATATATAATATGTATTCAAATTCCATCTTTGGTAAAAATCAAGCACGATTCGTCAACTGCAAGCATCAACAATCAGCCTAAATGGACCAACAATTGCTTCTTTTGTATTTTGAGGTTAGGATTTAAAAAGCTAGCTAACCATGGCATGCGATGTTTATGTCAGAACCAAAATACTGTTCAAGAACGAAACTAGATATAGGTGGCTAGCTGTTTTCGTTAGAGCACCAATGTTCAGCTGGCCAATGGCGTCGAATTTGTTCGATTTCCAACGTGAATTCAAACTTCATTGTCCATAACAATACATGAATACATACATATATACAGTTATTGCAAATTAAAAGCGCATAGTAATATTAACTGATCTTTCATCATTTATCAGTAGTCACAGACAGCAGCTCTAACATACAATAATAATAATAATAATAATAATAATGGAGGAATGTGGGACAAAATTTTAAATCAAAAGTGCCTTACAAATCACAAATAAATAAGATGGGGGCCTCCTCAGCTTCATTTACTTCCCACTCTGAAACATCATTTACGAGCACCCACGAAATATGTGAGCACCGCATTACTACCCCTATATATATATATATATATATATATTCATTACTCTTTTTTATTTTTTTCTTCTTATTGTTAGAAAAAATGATTTTGAGAAAGGGATTTTTAAGATGAACTTTGAAGCGTGAAAATATTTTTTTTAAGGTTTTATAATGCCTCCAGGATACAACAAAGTTATAAATTTCTAAGCAGAATAGTGAAAATGACAGAATAGAAATGTCTTTTTTATAGGTAATGTAAAGTTACCTTGGTAAGGACTTATCTTTTAGACAAACCTTAAGCTAAGTGTTATGTCTTTACATAACAATTTTTTGGTGAATGATATGTTCTTTCAACACAACTTTTTCTGATTTAAAAAATTATTTCGGATTAACTATTATTTAATTATTCTAGAAAATAAAAAATAAAATTATATATATATAAATTGTATCACCAAATTTAAGCTCAAGTGTCCAAGTATCTATCTTTGATATTAAATAAGTATTAACCCACTAAGTGAATCCTACTAGCTCACTAAGTAAATCCAATACAATATAGATTAAACTTTTACTTAATTATCTAATTTAATAAAATTAAATATTTATAAATTATTAACTTTTGATTTTTTTTATTTATTATAAAATTTTAATTATTCCATCATCATTATAAATTACCTGACACTTTTCCCTTCCCCT
>JBBYHK010000391.1:0-12676 GCA_038382065.1 Adansonia grandidieri | reverse complement strand
GAAAAGCTTTTCTTTCCACCATTTTCCTTATAATCAAAATTCATCCGTGAAATGAGTTAAACTTGGATACTCATAATTTTCTCCATTCTTTTTGTTATCGGCACTACAGTAATGTTAACCTCGTTGGGATACATGATATTGTCACTTTGAATTTGCAAGAAAAGGTTTCCTTTCCACCATTTTCCTGGCAATCAAAATTCATCTGTGAAATGAGGCAAACTTGGATACTCAGAACAATATCCATTCTTTTGGTTTTTGGCACTACAATCATGTTCTTCTCATTGGGATACAGGATATTGTCGCTTTGGATTTGCAAGAAAAGCTTTTCTTTCCTCCATTATCCTTATAATTAAAATTCAATCGTGAAATGAGACAAACTTGGATACTCATAATAATCTCCATTTTTTTGGTTATTCGCACTACAATCATGTTCTTCTCACTGGGATACACGATATTGTTGCTTTGGATTTGCAAGAAAAGCTTTTTTTTCCACCATTTTCCTTATAATTAAAATTCATCTGTGAAATGAGTTAAACTTGGATACTCATAATTATCTCCATTCTTTTTATGATCAGAAGTACGATCAAGTTCACCTCGTTGGGATACATGATATTGTCCCTTTGGATTTGCAAGAAAAGCTTTTTTGTCCTCCAATTTCCTTGTAATCAAACTTCACCCATGAAATGAGACAAACTTGGATACTTATAATAATCTCCATTCTTTTGGTTATTGGCACTACAATCATGTTCTCCTCATTGGGATAACGATATTGTCATTTTGGATTTGCAACAAAAGCTTTTCTTTCCTCTATTATCCTTATATTCAAAATTCATCCATGAAATGAGATAAACATGGATACTCATAATAATCTCCATTCTTTTGGTTAGTGGCACTACAATCATATTCTTCTCATTGGGATACACGATATTGTTACTTTGGATTTGCAAGAAAAGCTTTTCTTTCCACCATTTTTCTTATAATCAAAATTTTGTCGCGAAATGAGATGAACTTGGATACTTTTAATAATCTCCATTCATTTTGTTATTGGCACTACAATCATGTTCTCCTTATTGGGATACACGATATTGAAGTTCAATTTTTTTAGAAAAGCTTTTCTTTCCTCCAATATCCTTATAATTAGAAGTTCATCCATGAAATGAGACAAACTTGGATGCTCATAATAATCACAATTCTTTTTGTTATTGGCAATGCAATTATGTTCTCCACATTGGGATAGACGATACTGACACTTAGGGTTTACAGGAAAAGCTTTTCTTTCCCCCATTTACCTTATAATCATAGTTCATCCGTGAAATGAGACAAAGTTGGATACTCATAACAATCTCCATTTCCTTTGTTATTGACACTACAATCTTCTTCTCCACATTGCGATACACAATATTGATGCTTTGGATTTACAAGAAAAGCTTTTCTTTCCACCATTTTCCTTATAATCAAAGTTCATCCGTGTAATGAGACAAACTTGGATACTTATAATAATCTCCATTTCTTTTGTTATTGGCACTACAATCTTATTCTCCATATTGGGATACACGATATTAAAGATTTAGATTTGAAAGCTTTCTTTCCATGATTTTCCCTATAATCAAAGTTCATCCGTAAAATGAGATAAACTTGGATACTCATAATAATCTCCATTTCTTTTATTATTGGACTACAATCTTGTTCCCCGCATTGGGATACACGATATTGATGCTTCAGATTTACAAGAAAAGCTTTTCTTTCCAACATTTTCCTTAAAATCAAAATTCATCCGTGAAATGAGTTAAACTTGGATACTCATAATAATCTCCATTCTTTTTGGCCTGGGCACTACAATCATGTTCACCTCATTGGGATATGCGATATCGAAGCTTTTGATTTGCAAGAAAATCTTTTTGTTCCACCATTTTCCTTATACTTAAAATTCATCCGTGAAATGGGTTAAACTTGGGTGCTCATAATTATCTCCATTCTTTTTGTTACCGGCACTACAGTCATGTTCACCTTGTTGGGATACATGGTATTGTCGCTTTCGATTTGCGGGAAAAGCTTTTCTTTCCACCATTTTCCTTATAGCCAAAATTCATCCGTGAAATGACATAAACTTGGATAGTTATAATAATCTTCATTCTTTTTGTTATGGGCACTACAATCATGTTAATCATGTTAAGATACATGATATTGATGCTTTCGATTTGCAAGAAAAGCTTTTCTTTTCACCATTTTCCTTATAATCAAAATTCATCCATGAAATGAGTTAAACTAGGATACTCATAATAATCTCCATTCTTTCTGCTATGGGCACTACAATCATGTTCACCTCATTGGGCTAAGCGATATCGAAACTTTTAATTTGCAAGAAAAGCTTTTCTTTCCACTATTTTCCTTATAATCAAAATTCATCCGTGAAATGAGTTAAACTTGGATACCCATAATTTTCTCCATTCTTTTTGTTATCAGTGTGACAATCATGTTCACCTCGTTGGGATACATGGTATTCTCGCTTTGGATTTGAAAGACAAGCTTTCCTTTCTGCCATTTTCCTTATAATCAAAATTCATCCGTGAAATGAGACAAACTTGGATACTCATAACAATATCCATTCTTTTGGTTATTGGCACTACAATCATGTTCTCCTCATTGGGCTACATGATATTGTCGATTTGCATTTGCAAGAAAAGCTTTTCCTTCCTCCATTATCCTTATAATCAAAATTCATCCGTGAAATGAGACAAACTTGGATACTTATAATAATCTCCATTCTTTTGGTTATTGGCACTACAATCATGTTCTCCTCATTGGGATACACGATATTGTTGCTTTGGATTTGCAAGAAAAGCTTTTCTTTCCACCATTTTCCTTATAATCAAAATTCATCCACGAAATAAGTTAAACTTGAATACTCATAATTCTCTCCATTCTTTTTGTTATCAGCACTACGATCATGTTCACCCTGTTGGGATCCTTGATATTGTCGTTTTGGATTTGCAAGAAAAGGTTTTCTATCCACCGCTTTCCTTATAATCAAAATTCATTCGTGAAGTGAGACAAACTTGGATACTCATAATAATATCCATTCTTTCAGTTATTGGCACTACAATCATGTTCTCCTCATTGGGATAACGATATTGTCACTTTGGATTTGCAAGAAAAGCTTTTCTTTCCTCCATTATCCTTATATTCAAAATTTATCCATGAAATGAGACAAACTTGAATGCTCATAATAATCTCCATTCCTTTGGTTATTGGCACTACAATCATGTTCTCCAAATTGGGATACATGATGTTGATGCTTTGGATTTGCAAGAAAAGCTTTTCTTTCTACCATTTTCCTTATAATCAAAATTCTACCGTGAAATCAGGCAAACTTGGATACTCTTAATAATCTCTATTCTTTTTGTCATTGGCACTACAATCATGTTATCCTCATTGGGTACACAATATTGATGTCTGGATTTGCAAGAAAAGCTTTTCTTTCCTCCAATATCCTTATAATTAAGAGTTCATCCATGAAATGAGATAAACTTAGATGCTCATAATAATCACCATTCTTTTTGTTATTGGCAATACAATCATGTTCTCCACATTGGGATAGATGATACTGACACTTTGGTTTTACAAGAAAAGCTTTCCTTTCCCCCATTTTCCTTGTAATCAAAGTTCATCCGTGAAATGAGACAAAGTTGGATACTCATAATAATCTCCATTTCCTTTGTTATTGGCACTACAATCTTGTTCTCCACATTGCGATACCTGATATTGATGCTTTGGATTTGCAAGAAAAGCTTTTCTTTCCACCATTTTCCTTATAATCAAAGTTCATCTGTGAAATGAGATAAACTTGGATACTCATAATAATCCCTATTTCTTTTGTTATTGGCACTATAATCTTGTTCTCCATATTGGGATACACGATTTTAAAGATTTAGATTTGAAAGCTTTTTTTCCACCATTTTCCCTATAATCAAAGTTCATCTGTGAAATGAGACAAACTAGGATACCCATAATAATCTCCATTTCTTTTGATATTGGCAATGCAATCTTGTTCTCCGCATCGGGATACACGATATTGATGCTTCAGATTTGCAAGAAAAGTTTTTCTTTCCACCATTTTCCTTATAACCAAAATTCATCTGTGAAATGAGTTAAACTTGGATACTTATAATAATCTCCATTCTTTTTGTTATAGGCACTACAATCATGTTCACTATGTTAGGATACACGATTTAATGCTTTCTGTTTGCAAGAAAAGCTTTTCTTTCCACCATTTTCCTTATAATCAAAATTCATCCATGAAACGAGTTAAACTTGGATACTCATAATAATCTCCATTATTTTTGCTATGGGCACTACATTCATGTTCACCTTATTAGGATACGCGATATCAAAGCTTTTGATTTACAAGACAAGCTTTTCTTTCCATCATTTTCCTTATAATCAAAATTCATCTGTGAAATGAGTTAAACTTGGATACTCATAATAATCTCCATTCTTTTGATTATTAGCACTACAATCATGTTCTCCTCATTGGGATACATGATATTCTCGCTTTGGATTTGCAAGAAAAGCTTTTCTTTCCTCTATAATCCTTATAATCAAAATTCATCTGTGAAATAAGACAAACTTGGATACTCATAATAATCTCCATTCTTTTGGTTATTTGCACTACAATCATGTTCTCCTCATTGTAATACATAATATTGATGCTTCAGATTTGCAAGAAAAGCTTTTCCTCCCTCCATTATCCTTATAATTAAAGTTCATCCATGAAATGAGACAAACTTGGATGCTCATAATAGTCACCATTCTTTTTGTTATTGGCAATACAATCATGTTCTCCATATTGGGATAGAGGATATTGACACTTTGGGTTTGCAAGAAAGGCTTTCCTCTCCACCATTTTCCTTATAATCAAAGTTCATCCGTGAAATGTGTGAAACTTGGATTCTCGTAATAATCTCCATTTCTTTTCTTATTGGCACTACAATCTTGTTCTCCACATTGGGATACATGATATTGACACTTTGGATTTGCAACAAAAGTCTTTCTTTCATCCACTATCCTTATAATCAAAATTCATCCGTGAAATGAGACAAACTTGGATACTCGTAATAATCTCCATTCTTTTGGTTATTGGCACAACAATCATGTTCTCTTCATTGTAATACACGATATTAATGCTTCGGATTTGCAAGAAAAGCTTTTCTTTCTTCCATTATCCTTATAATTAAAGTTTATCAATGAAATGAGACACACCTGGATGCTCATAATAATCACCATTCTTTTTTGTTATTGGCAATACAATCATGTTCTCTATATTGGGATAGACGATATTGACACTTTGGGTTTGCAAGAAAGGCTTTCCTCTCCACCATTTTCCTTGTAATCAAAGTTCATCCGTGTAATGTGTCAAACTTGGATTCTCGTAATAATCTCCATTTCTTTTCTTATTGGCACTACAATCTTGTTTTCCTCATTGGGATACACGATATTGATTTTTTATATTTGAAAGAAAAGCTTTTCTTTCTGCCATTTCCCCTATAATTAAAGTTCATCCATGAAATGAGACAAACTTGCATGCTCATAATAATTGCCATTCTTTTGTTATTGGTAATACAATCATGTTCTCCACATTGGGATACATGATATTGATGCTTTGGGTTTGGAGGAAAGCTTTCCTTTCCACCATTTTCCTTATGACTAAAGTTCATCCGTGAAATGACACAAACTTAGATTCTCTTAATAATCTCCACTACTTTTGTTATTAGCACTACAATCTTGTTCGCAACATTGGGATACACGACATTGATGCTTCGGATTTGCAAGAAAAGCTTTTCTTTCCACCATTTTCCTTATAATCAAAATTTATCCACGAAATGGGTTAAATTTGGATACTCGTAATAATCTCTATTCTTTTTAATATGGGCACTACAATCATGTTCACCTAATTGGGATACACGATATTGATGCTTTTGATTTGCAAGAAAAGCTTTTCTTTCCACCGTTTTCCTTGTAATCAAAGTTCATCCATAAAATGAGACAAACTTGGATACTCATAATAATCTCCATTTCTTTTGTTATTGGCACGACAATCTTGTTCTCCATATTGGGATACACGATATTGACGCTTTGGATTTGCAAGCAAAGCTTTTCTTTCCACCATTTTCCTTATAATCAAAATTCATCCATGAAATGAGTTAAACTTGGATACCTTATAATAATCTTCATTTTATTTGTTATGGGCATTACAATCATGTTCACTTCATTGGGATACACTATGTTAATGCTTTGGATTTGCAAGAAATTCTTTTCTTTCCACCATCTTCCTGATAATCAAAATTCATCCGTGATATGAGACAAACTTGGATGCTCATAATAATCTCCATTCTTTCTGTCATGAGCATTACAATCGTGTTCGCCTCATTGGGATATACGATATTGGCACTTTGGATTTTCAAGAAAAGCTTTCCTTTCCACCATCTTCCTGATAATCAAAATTCATCCGTGAAATGAGACAAACTTGGATGCTCAGAATAATCTCCGTTCTTTCTGTCATGGGCACTGCAATCATGTTCACCTTGTTGGGATACACGATATTGGTGCTTTGGATTGGCAAGAAATGCTTTTCTTTCCACCATTTTCTGGATAATCAAAATGCATCTGTGATATGAGACAAACTTAGATGCTCATAATAATCTCCATTCTTTCTGCCATGGGCACTACAATCATGTTCACCTCATTGCGATATAAGATATTGGAACTTTGGATTTGCAAGAAAAGCTTTTTTTCCACTATCTTCCTGATAATCAAATTCATTCATGAAATGAGACAAACTTGGACGCTCATAATAATCTCTATTCTTTCTATCATGGGCACTATAATCATGTTCACCTCGTTGGGATACATGATATTGGTGCTTTGGATTTGAAAGAGATGCTTTTCTTTCCACCATTTTCCAGATAATCAAAATTCATCCATGAAATGAGACAAACTTGGATGCTCATAATAATCTCCATTCTTTCTGTCAGGGGCACTATAATCATGTTCACCTCATTGGGATACATGATATTGGTGCTTTGGATTTGTAAGAAAAGCTTTTCTTTCCACCATCTTTTGGATAATCAAAATTCATCCGTTAAATGAAACAAACTTAGATGCTCATAATAATCTCCATTCTTTCTGTCATGGGCACTACGATCATGTTCACCTCATTGGGATACATGGCATTATTGCTTTTGATGTGCAAGAAAAGCTTTTCTTTCCACCATCTTCCTGATAATCAAAATTCATCTATGAAATTACACAAACTTGATGCTTATAATAATATCCATTCTTTCCGTCAGGGGCACTTCAATGATGTTCACCTCATTGGGATACACGATATTGGCGCTTTGGATTTGCAAGAAAAAACTTTTCTTTCCACCATCTTTCTGATAACCAAAATTTATCCATGAAATGAGACAAACTTAGATGCTCATAATAATCTCTATTCTTTCTGTCATGGGCACTATAATCATGTTCACCCCATTGGGATACATGAAATTTATGCTTTTGATTTGCAAGAAAAGCTTTCCTTTCCACCATTTTCCTTATAATCAAAGTTCATCCATTAAATGAGAAAAACTTGGATTATCTTAATAATCTCCATTGCTTTTGTTATTAGAACTATAATCTTCTTCTCCACTTTGGGATACATGACATTAGTGCTTCGGATTTGCAAGAAAAGCTTTTCTTTCTACCATTTTCTTATAATTAAAATTCACCCGTGAAATGAGTTAAACTTGGATACTCATAATAATCTCTAATCTTTCTGTTATGGGCACTATAATCATGTTCACCTCGTTGGGATACATGACATTAATGCTTTTGATTTGCAAAAAAAGCTTTTCATTCCACCATTTTTCTTATAACCAAAGTTCATCTGTGAAATGACACAAACTTGCATACCCATAATAATCTCCATTTTTTTTTGTTATTGGCACTACAATCTTGTTCTCCATGTTGGGATACACGCAATTGATGCGTTTGAATTGCAAGAAAAGTTTTTCTTTCCATCGTTTTCCTTATACTTAAAATTCTTTCGTCAAATGAGTTAAACTTGTATACTCATAATAATCTCCTTTCATTTTGTTATGGGCACTACAATCATGTTCACCTCATTGGGATACATGATATTGACGCTTTTGATTTGCAAGAAAAGCTTTTTTTCCACCATTTTCCTTATAACTAAAGTTCAATCTTAAAATGAGACAAGCCTAGATAGTCATAATAATCTCCATTTCTTTTGTTATTGGTACTAAGATCTTGTTCTCCACATTGGGATACACGATACCGATGCTTTAGATTTGCAAGAAACTCTTTTCTTTCTGCCATTTTCCTTATAATCAAAATTCACCCGTGAAATGAGTTAAACTTGGATACTCATAACAATCTCCATTCTTTCTATCATGGGCACTACAATCATGTTCACCTCGTTGGGATACACAATATTAATGCTTTTGATTTGCAAGAAAAGCTTTCCTTTCCGCCATTTTCCTTATAACCAAAGTTCATCCATGAAATGAGACAAACCTGGATTCTCTTAATAATCTCCATTGCTATTGTTATTAGAACTACAATCTTGTTCTCCATATTGGGTTACACGATATTGGTGCTTCGGATTTGCAAGAAAACTTTTCTTTCTGCCATTTTCTTATAATCAAAATTCACTCATGGAATGAGTTAAACTTGGATACTCGTAATAATCTCTAATCTTTCTGTTATGAGCACTACAATCATGTTCACCTCATTGGGATACATGGTATTAATGCTTTTGACTTGCAAGAAAAGCTTTTCATTCCACCATTTTTGTTATAACCAAAGTTCATCCGTGAAATGACACAAACTGGCATACTCATAATAATCTCCATTTCTTTTGTTATTGGCACTACAATCTTGTTCTCCACATTGGGATACACGAGATTGATGCTTTTGATTTGCAAGAAAAGCTTTTCTTTCCACCATTTTCCCTATAATCAAAATTCATCTGTGAAATGGATGAAACATGCATACTCATAATAATCACCATTCATTTTGTTATGGGCACTACAATCATGTTCACCTCATTGGGATACACGATATTGACGCTTTTGATCTGCAAGAAAAGCTTTTCTTTCCACCATTTTCCTTATAATCGAAGTTCAACCGTGAAATGAGACAAACCTAGATACTCATAATAATCTCCATTTCTTTTGTTATTGGTGCTACAATCTTGTTCTCCATATTAGGTTACACGATACTGATGCTTTAGATTTGCAAGAAAAGCTTTTCTTTCTGCTATTTTCCTTGTAATCAAAATTCACCCATGAAATGAGTTAAACTTGAATGCTCATAACAATCTCCATTCTTTCTCTCATGGGCACTACAATCATGTTCACCTCGTTGGGATACACGATATTAATGCTTTTGACTTGCAAGAAAAGCTTTCCTTTCCACCATTTTCCTTATAACCAAAGTTCATCTGTGAAATGAGACAAATTTGGATACTCATAATAATCTCCATTTCTTTTGCTATTGCCACTGCAATCATGTTCTCTACATTGGGATACATGATATTGGCGCTTCGGACTTGCAGGAAAAGCTTTTCTTTCCACCATTTTTCTGATAATGAAAATTCATCTGTGAAACGTGACAAACTTCGATGCTTATAATAATCTCCATTCTTTCTATCATGGGTACTACAATCATATTCACCTCGTTGGAATACATGATATTCACGCTTTGGATTTACAAGAAAAGCTTTTCTTTCCACAATCTTCCTGATAATCAAAATTCATCCGTGAAATGAGACAAACTTGGATGCTCATAATAATCTCCATTCTTTCTGTCATGGGTACTACAATCATGTTCACCTCATTGGGATACATGATATTAAAGCTTTTGATTTGCAAGAAAAGCTTTCCTTTCCACCATTTTCCTTATAATCAAAGTTTATCCACGAAATGAGACAAACTTGGATTCTTGTATTAATCTCCTTTTCTTTTGTTATTAGAACTATAATCTTGTTCTCCACATTGGGACACACGATATTGGTGCTTCGGATTTGCAAGAAAGGCTTTTCCTTCTGCCATTTTCTTATAATCAAAATTCACTCGTGAAATGAGTTAAACTTGGATACTCGTAATAATCTCCTTTTTTCCTGTTATGGGCAATACAATCACGTTCACCTCATTGGGATACATGATATTAATGATTTTGATTTGCAAGAAAAGCTTTTAATTCCACCATTTTCCTTATAACTAAAGTTCATCCATGAAATAAGACAAACTTAGATGCTCATAATAATCTCCATCCTTTCTGTCATAGGCGCTACAATCATGTTCACCTTGTTGGGATACACGATATTGGCGCTTTAGATTTGCAAGAAAAGCTTTTCTTTCCACCATCTTCCTGATATTCAAAATTCATCCATGAAATGAGACAAACTTGGATTGTCATAATAATCTCACTTTCTTTTGCTATTGGCATTGAAATCTTGTTCTCTACATTGGGATACATGATATTGGCACTTCGGATTTGCAAGAAAAGCTTTTCTTTCCACCATTTTCCTAATAATGAAAATTCACCTGTGAAATGAGACAAACATCGATGCTTATAATAATCTCCATTCTTTCTATCATGGGTACTACAATCATATTCACCTCGTTGGGATACATGATATTCGCGTTTTGGATTTGTAGGAAAAGCTTTTCTTTCCACAATCTTCCTGATAATCAAAATTCATTCGTGAAATGCGACAAACTTGGATGCTCATAATAATCTCCATTCTTTCTGTCCTGGGCACTACAATCATGTTCACCTCATTGGGATACATGATATTAAAGCTTTTGATTTGCAAGAAAAGCTTTCCTTTCCACCATTTTCCTTATAATCAAAGTTCATCCACGAAATGAGACAAACTTGGATTCTATTAATAATCTCCATTGCTTTGTTATTAGAACTACAATCTTGTTCTCCGCATTGGGATGCACAATATTGGTGCTTTGGATTTCCAAGAAAAGCTTTCCTTTCTGCCATTTTCATATATCAAAATTCACCCGTGAAATGAGTTAAACTGGGATACTCGTAATAATCTCCATTCGTTTTGTTATGGGCACTACAATCATGTTCACTTCTTTGGGATACATGATATTAATGCTTTTGATTTGCAAGAAAAGCTTTTCATTCCACCATTTTCCTTATAACCAAAGTTCATCTGTGAAATGAGATAAACTTGCGTGCTTATAATAATCTCCATTTCTTTTGTTATTGGCACTACAATCTTGTTCTCCACATTAGGATACATGATATTGATGCTTTTGATTTGCAAGAAAAGCTTTTCTTTCTGCCATTTTCATTATAACCAAAGTTCATCTGTGAAATGAGACAAGCTTGGATACTCATAATAATCTCCATTCCTTTTGTTATTGGCACTACAATCTTGTTCTCCATATTGGAATACATGATATTGACGCTTTGGATTTGCAAGAAAAGTTTTTCCTTCCACTATTTTCCTCATAATTAAAATTCATCCATGAAATGAGTTAAACTTGGATACTCGTAATAATCTCCATTCTTTTTGTTATGGGCACTAAAATCATGTTCACCTGATTGGGATACACTATCTTAATGCTTTTGATTTGGAAGAAAAGTTTTGTTTCCACCATTTTCCATATAATCAGAATTCATCAGTGAAATGAGTTAAACTTGTATACTCGTAATAATCTTCATTTATTTTGTTATGGGCACTACAACCATGTCCACCTCATTGGGATACACGATATTGATGCTTTTGATTTGCAAGAAAAACTTTTCTTTCCACTATTTTCCTTATAACCAAAGTTCATCTATGAAATGAGACAAACATGGATACTCATAATAATCCCCATTTATTTTGCTATTGGCACTACAATCTTGTTCTCCACATTGGGATACATGATATTGGTGCTTCGAATTTGCAAGAAAAGCTTTTTTTTCCACCATTTTCCTGACAATCATAATTCATTCGTGAAATAAGACAAACTTGGATGCTTATAATAATCTCCATTCTTTCTGTCATGGGCACTACAATCATGTTCACCTCGTTGGGATACATGATATTAATGCTTTTGATTTGCAAGAAAAGCTTTTCATTCCACCATTTTCCTTTTAACCACAGTTCATCCGTGAAATGAGACAAACCTGCATACTCATAATAATCTTCAATTTTTTTTGTTATTGGTGTTACAATCTTGTTCTTCACATTGGAATACACGAAATTAACCCTTTGGATTTGGATGAAAAGCTTTTCTTTCCACTGTTTTCCACATAATCAAATTCATAAGTGAAATGAGTTAAACTTGGATACTCGTAATAATCTCCATTCTTTTTGTTATGAGCACTACAATCATGTTCACCTTATTGGGATACACTATCTTAATTCTTTTGATTTGAAAGAAAAGCTTTTCTTTACACCATTTTCCTAATAATCAAAATCCATTCGTGAAATAAGACAAACTTGGATGCTCATAATAATCCCCATTGCTTCTGTCAGGGGCACTACAATCATGTTTACCTCGTTGGGCTACACGATATTGGCCCTTTGGATTTGCAAGAAAAGCTTTTCTTTCCACCATTTTCCTGATAATCAAAATTCATCCGTGAAATGAGACAAACT
>JBBYHK010000371.1:0-12681 GCA_038382065.1 Adansonia grandidieri | reverse complement strand
GCATTTTCCAAGCCTTTTTCTGGCTCGAGCACCTTTACCGCCTGTTAGTTTTAAGCCCACTTGCATACTTCCTAATAGATGGAGTTTAATCATGGGCAATCTTTCCTTAACATATGTGGCATTAATGAACTCAAATGATTGAGAAAAGGGTTCTGGAATGCCCTCATCAGGTTTAATATCTGGGATATTGATCAAAGTAGCAGCAATGATATCTTCTTCTCTACTAATACTGACAATATGTTTCTAATTACAAACTTCAATTTTTGGTGTAAGGATGATGGAACTGCTCTTGTAGAATGGATCCACGGCCTTCCCAAAAAGTAATTATATGATGGAGCAATGTCCATCACATGAAAATCAACCTAAAAAATACATGGGCCTATTTGGAGTGGGATAGTGATGTTCCTTATAATGCTTCTGCAAGTTCCATCAAATGCCTGCACGACTGTGTGACTATTTCGAATGTGAGACGCATCAATAGGGATCTTATTTAGGCATGACATAGGCATTACATTCAAAGTTGATCTGTTATCAATAAGCACCTTGGGCAATATGCTCCCTTTGCAATGGCGCATAACACCTACCACTCCAAGTCAAGTGGCTTATCCCTAAAAGATCAATATTTGAGGCTAGTTGACTAGATTCCCTAATAACTAAGGCTTTACTCTCATAGTTCCATGGAACAACCTTGTTGTCTTCATAGGGGAATAGCGATGGCAATTGAATGACCATCCTTAGTGCAGATGAGGTAGGAGTGGCTTGAAGATGCAATTGATTATCATACAAGATCAGTGGTCTTCTGATGCCACAGGAGGGATTTTCCCTATCCTTTTCTATGGCATTAACGCATGGAAGTGCATTTACGGGTTAAATAGTCAAAGTCTACTCTCATCATAAAATTTAATGCTGCGTTCCTTTATCATTTTTTAGACCATGGCATGAAACTTTTTACACATCTAAAAGGTATAACCATGTACTGTATGGAAATCGTAAAAGTTGCCAACTCCTTCCTCTTTCTTCTCAACCCCATTAACTAAATTGGCTTTTACCAAAATCTACCAAACTATGCTCATTGGTGATATGAGCTTTTCCATATTTTTCATGATCTCGTAATCTTGCTCAGCAATGAAGCTTTCTAGGTCTGCGCCTGCACAAGTTTGAGATGAACTGGCTTCCTTATTGAACCTCGACTATCGTGCTGCTTCAACTTTTCTTTTCCTCTTGCCCTAGCTTGATTCTCTTTTTAAATCCTCATTCATTATCCCACAAAGTATGACTACATTCGCAAAGCTTTTAGGGTTTCTTTTTGCCACTTCTTTATAGTATGATGACTGTAGTGTGCTAATGAACCTGACGATCATTTCCTTCTCCATCAATAGTGGTTGAATTTGGGCAACCTTTTCCATCCACCTAGAGGCATAATGCTTAAAGCTTTCATTTGGCCTCCTCTCCATACTCATAAGAGAATGGCAAATTAGGATACCATCGTCATTTGGTTTCTTCTATTCGATGATGTTAACTGATGGATAAATCTGGTCATGACATTCCTCTTAGAATTCTATCTCAGATTGGTCCATCATTCCTTGGACCATTTTGAAGAGCAATGAACATTGCTGTAAATCATGCTCTTGAGCACAATAGCAGTAAGAAGACTTTGTGAATTCCTCTCTTGGGCTCACTATCCCAACTTCGTTGAATACTTGCCATACCCTACTTATTGGCATCTTAACCTCTCTAACATCTTTTTTGATCCAATAGCCTTTCCCATCAATCATGGCATTTATCCTCAGTTCAGTGTGATTAGAGAGTGGGTTGACCCTGACATTTGGTCCGGGCCCTCGCTCTATTTTTTTTATGCCTTTTTTCAGCAGGCCCTGTACCTTTCTCTTGAATGAGGTGTAGTTCTTAATTGAGTGTCCCTATGCTCCAGCATCGTATTCACAATAAGCATTCTCATCATAGCAACTAGGGTATGGTGGAGATTTCGGGTCTAAGAACACTAGGGTGACCAATCGACCAGTTAATAAGTGATTGTAGATATCTTTATATAAGTATGGTAAAGAGTCAAAATGTTCCTTTTCTCAGGGTGCTTGATGATTACTTAGGGCTCTAGCATTGTTTATGCTAGAGGTTGCATGCTTAGAATAGTGTTTTGAGCAGGATTTGGTGTAAGGGTGACAGTTAGAGCAATCCCAGTAGAGTGAATTGCTTGTGTCATTTGGTAGGGGCTAAAACCTGGATACAACATATTTGGGGCATATACCCCCTGAGCTGAGCATGGATTTTGAGGGAACTTTGTAGTGCTATGACTGACAGCGTTTATTTCTTTTTCCTTTCCTTTACTTGTTGGTTTCTTAATTGACTCGAATGATTCTCCCATAGATATTTTCCTATTTTTTATGGCATTATCAATCATCTCCCCTGATATGACCATATCAGTAAAATTTTTCATGGCATTTACCACCAACTTCTCGTAGTAAAGAGCTTTTAAAGTGCCAACAAACATAACTGTCATTTCTCTTTTAGTTAATGGAGGCTGAACCTAAACTGTCTCCTCCCTCCATCTTTGGGCGTATTGCCTAAAACTCTCAGAGGCTTTTTTCTCCATGTTCATGAGGGAAAGGCGATCTGGGGCTCAATCAGATACATGCTTATATTGGTTGAGGAATGCACGAGCTAGATCTATCCATGTTTGAATTCCTATAAGGTCTAGCCCTATGTACCATCGGAGAGCTACCCCAGTTAAACTATCCTGGAAGTAGTGGATTAGCAATTTTTCATTTTCCTCATACCTGGTCATCTTACAACAATACATCCGAAGGTGGGTAGTGGGATCTATGGTCCCATTATATTTTTCAAACTATGGCACCTTGAATTTATGTGGAATGATAAGATTAGAGACCAGTCCTAAAGCCTTCGCATCTATAATTTCAAATTTATCACTTTTCTCCATAGCTTGAAGACATTTCTTTAGAGATTGGTATTTGTTTAAGTCTTCATCATTTTCTAGAAACCCTTTCTTATTCTACTTGTTCATCAAGATCTGGTACCATAGGTGTAGCGAGTGAAGAGCCTTGAACTAAATGTGGTGCTGTTGCAGGATTAAGATAAATGAATGGTTGAGTCGATGGAATTCTTATTGTCGAGGGATGCTATTCATGCAAAGCTGCTTCATGCACATTAGTAGCCTCGATACCACCATTCAGATTACTCTCACGATTGGTCGGTCCTTTGCCAGTGTCGATGGTGCTCGTTTGTCCTTTATCCTTTAAAGCCTCAGACAACAGTTTTTTCAATTCTGCCATTTGAGATTGAAGTTCTTCATTCCTATGGGCTGATTGTTCTTGAGATTCTTTGTACATGAGTTCTAGTCACTCAATGCAAGACTGATGATCATTCTCCATGGCTTTACGATGGGTACGAGTGTTATAGTGAAAGCAAGCTAAAGATTTTATGTTTCAGGATACCTTCACTTTAGATTATTAACAAATTAGACCTTTGGAATGTGTCATGACATGACATGAAGATGGATATGAATTCATGAAGAGAAAAGGAATTATGTTATTGATGCAAAGCAGAAAAAGAATAATTGTTATTAATGTAAATGCAAGAGGGACAATTGGATTAAAAATAGCTCCACCATAGCATCTTTCATTGAAGCAACCACAGTCTTGAATACATATGATTACATTCAAAAATGTCCGACACGATTACATTGCTTGATTACATGGTCCAAGGAATACAACAACTCTTGCTCGTGAGCTCTAGTGGTTAAAATGCTACATGCTAGAGATCAACCCGCGTCCATCATATATTCAGCCTCTAACTAAGATGCCTAAATTTGTTCAGTGAGATGGTTATGATGAGTCTGATATTTTTGGCATGCCTAACCAACTATTTATTGCCATTCTTGCTCCCGTTGTTCTGAGGCCCATACTAATTCATCCACTTGGCTTTAGCTAGCTTGCAAGGACTGCTCTAAGCCTTGAACCCTGCTATTAACATCTCATTCTTAACCTAATTCACTTTTAAATCTCAAACTCGAGCTTCTAACTGTACATTTCTCTTTTGATAAGTTGATGCGTGGGTTTAACTCTGACAAGCTTCTCTTTACTATCTTTAGCTGCTTTTTTCCATTGATGTAGTTCTTTTCCAAGGGTGGCAATTTCTGTTCTCCACTCGATTGAAGCCTTGCCCCAGTGTCATGATTTGTTTACTTTGCTGATGGCCACATAGTCTTTCCTTAGACTCTCGAGATCTTTTTTGAGATGATTCTTCTCCTTATCAGCTTATTTTACCTCACCTTCACACAAATAAAGGTCCATCTCTAATTGACTATTTTTCTCCTTTAGGCGGGTAATTTCCTTGGTAAAAGTTGTCTTTTCTTGTTTGAATTCCTGTCTAAGCAATTCAATTTTAGAAAGGAATTTTTCAACTACAGATACAATAGCGGACAAAGGCAAGGCATCATTAATGCGATGTATCTTCCATTCATTATACCCTGGGGTCACACTGTTTCCTCTCTCATGTCTTTCCATGCAATAAGTTTGTCTCCAAGAATGAAAGGCTAATTAAATTTTTGACTTATACTCCATCCTACCATATTTAAGGTCGCATGCCTCTAGGTCTTGAACAAAGGGGACAAATTGCCAACACAAAAATTGTCAAAGGACCAGAATATGTGCATAGCTAGTACTTCCCCATAACCCAATGAGTGGCACGCAATTGTAATCCCTACATCTAGACATGATGGTTTACGGTGAGAACTAAACAACCTTCCATGTCACTTAATCCTTATTGAGATTCTGAAGTTTCTAGATCCATTATTCCTCGAACTTTTTGTGAAGCCATTCCTTCTCGAGGACTTTAGAGATAGGACTGAAGTCAGGGAAAAAATTGTATAGCCTCATCTTTTCTTTCAGGCAAAGGTGGGTAACAGGCCATAAATGAAGCATAGGTGCACATCCAATGAAACATCCTATCCCCATTTTCTTGAAGAAATTAAGGGCTTGAATGGTTTCAGTGATGGTAGCAAGTGCTGGGTTAATCGTACAACATAATCGAGAAATAAGATCCACCATTGCTGCTTCAACATAACCTAGCATCTTTGGGAAAATGACTAGGCCATATATTGCCAAAGCGAATATATTTTGCATTTTCTAAACGTCAGCAGTATTTGCCATTGCATCTTTGAAACTTGCCCATGAAATGCACTCACTGTTTCCCTTCTTCTTATTGTGGCCCTTAATCTACGTCTCGGGTGCATTGAGAATCTGGGCCAATTTTTTCTTAAAAGCTGGAGGGTTCAATGCTTTGTAATATATTCTATCAGTTTTGGCCCTCTCGATACTGAGCAGTGAGGTATATTCCTCTATTGTGAGGGTCAAATATTCATGGTTGAAGGTAAAGCATCGATATGCAGGGTTCCAAAATTGAGAAGTGGCCTACAACATATTAACATCCAAATGGATGTAGAGTAAAAGGGCAATGTCCCCGTATCTCTTCGTGAGTGATTTTTTCTTGGTACTACCCCAACTGGTCCATATATATTTTAGATCTTACCAGTCATTTAATGATACCCTATTTTGATCTTTTCATGCACTGTCGAGATATACCCGAGTTTTAGGATGTCCTCATCTTCACACTGTCATTGCTCAGACGAGGCTCGAACTTCCTTAAAAGATTTGAACTCTAAGGCAGATTGTTGCTCCATGACAGACACCCCTTGGTAAACACTGCACCATTGGCCAATTATCCCATGGCAATAATAATAATAAAATGATGCATGCATGCAAAAGAGAACAAAAAGAGATGATAAGTTAGCAGCTGTACAAAGAAATAAGCACACAAAAGAACAAAAGCAACAAAATGAAAATACCACATAGAAGTTTCCCCCAAGAATAGACAATATGATGCATAGGGGTGAGCATAACAATTGGATAGCATCACAACGTATCTATGCTAAGATTGCCTTTACATGTGGTGATACAATACCATGTAAGGATAAGCCTGACCAAACAAATGGTGATGATCATTTGTCAATATCTGTATTCAGTCATCAGCATGGTGACTTATTTTGGGCAAATTATGAACTTTTGGCATCATAGGTGTGAACATTCACTCGTTATCACCCACTTGCTAAGGAAAGGTGAGCCATAGAACATTATAGCATACCCTAAAGAAATGATCATAAAAATAAAACCATAAATGTGAGCAATGATGTTCACCTATCGTCGCTAGTATAATATGGTATACAGGAGTAAACGTAAGAAGTGTTTCCCTGAGTGACCTTATTCTTCGGTTATTCTATCAGCATTCTGGTATGGTTTGACATGGGTTGGCTCATAAGGCTCACTATCTGAGTTTAAATAGACACCTAAATAGGTATTCGAATCACTCTTCCATCCAATAAGGACAGCCGAGACACCCTGATCCTGGGCCCATAGCAGGTTTGGCGAAATAGGTTCGACATAGTGGATATATTTCCCTATGCAAATGTGGAGGGTTACTTACAAGAGACATAAGTAATTTACATCCCGAAAGGTCTTGCCATGCCTATTTGAAGGATTACTCACGAAGGCAAATGGCTCACTTGAACCTAATAATTAGGATCCTAGCCTCACCATGGTGTTTGGTGGGAATCTAGTGCACAATGAAAGTGCACGGTATGTGTTAGGAAAACTATCAAACCTTTTTATTTTACTCCATATTACTGTACTTACTCAAATCAACATTTATTAGAAAAAAAGGCGATCCTTAAAAAAATCACAAAATAAAGGCATAAAAAGTAAAAGATTACAAGGCATAAAAGAGAGGGAATTATATCTAAATAATTATGGAAATTGAAGAACCAAGGACCAAGCAAAACATAGCTAGTCATAGGCCTAACTCTCTAAGTTTGTCCCCAGTAGAGTTGCCAAGCTGTCGACATTGTACGTGCCCAGCCTTTATGAACTTCAGATGCCCTGAAGGGTCCAAAGCGCACTCGACTTAAAATACTTTGATGTTAGACATGAAGGAGTAAAAGACCATCAGACGAATCGCTCATCCGACTAGTCTTGGATGGCCACCATGAAGTGGCCATAAACTTGGAGTCACCACCGATCATTTTAAGTTAGGTATGACCAAATGCTTATTGAAAATAATACTAGAGATTCGTTGTTTTGGGTCAAGGAATTGGTTATGTGTGGGGAAGGATTAAAACCCGCACGATGCCTAAAAATCGATACCATCTAACTATATCTTACTTGAATCTCGTTTCCTTGATTCCATTTTTATCATTATTTAAATATAATTCCCTCTAATGCATCAAATTTTGTAAAGATATGAGTTTAGGTTTTAATGAAATTATTATCACCTATGCACCTCGAAGAGATAAGAAACATAGGGGTTTTTGATGAAACTGATCTCCAGATGGGTTAAAAAAGTCAAATATTTCATATCTGGCACTAGAGAAATACCGACATTAGTTATCTTTTTGTGATTATGAAAATGATTTTTTTTAAGCATGAATGCTCGAGGTCCCTATAATAGGAAATATATTAGTAAGATAGAAAAAAAACAATAAATAAATCCACACAAAAATGAACTCATAAAATGCATAAAAAAGAGGGATAATCAAAATGTATCTTGTAGCTGTCTTCGATTATTGATGAATAATCGAGATGACAACGTTGAGACTTAGCCGGATTTGGTGGAAATTTGAGGAAAAAAAGGTTTCGATGACTTGAGAGGGAGAAAAGCTTAGATTTTATAAGGAAAATAAAGAGCGGGGTTGGAGTATCCCCTTAGAAGAGTGGGGTCAGAGTATCCCCAAAAATGGAAGTTTGGTATTGGACTTGAGGTAAAAGTGAGGTTGAAGCATCCCCTCGGAGTAGTGGGGTTGGATATCCCCGAAAGTGAAAGTTTGATATCGAATTTGAGGTAAAAGCAGGATTAGAGTATCCCCTCGAAGTAGTAGGGTTGGAGTATCCCCAAAAATGAAAAATTTTGATGTTCAAGAGAAACAGGTCATTTTTAATAGGGTTGATAGAGTGATCTTTGAAAATTGAGAGCCAAAAGTTTGGCTAAAATGTTCCTCTTTTATTTAGCATTGGTCCGAGTCTAAAGGGCTTAGGTCATTGGAATGAGCCAAGTAGATCATAAGGCATTCGAATGCCTCAATACAAGCATTTCAGAAATTAGGTTAGAAACAGAGGACAGTGCCACTCATTTCTCTTTCTGAATTTATTTTGAGCTTATCTGGAGGTCCCAGGGGGTAAATGAGGTACTGTTGGGAAGGTAACTCGATGTAGATTAATGTAAAAATATTCCAAAAATCCTAGAAAATCATTTTCCAGGCAAAATTATTTTTGAATTTCAACCTGTCTCGACACTAGTAGCATGTACAAGGTAAAAGTATGATGGACTTTGAAAAATCAGTTTAGATCCATCCGAAATTATTAAAATGCAAATAATACCTTTCTGAAAAGGGAATTTCATGAACTCCATGGAAAATATTCAAGGGATTCAAAAATGTTGTTGGTTGGGCCGAAATAGCCCAAATAGTAAACTGCTCGCTAGATCTAGGGGTTTCGGATAGTGAAGATTCAAAAAATCATAACTATTTCATCCGAGATAATCTGAAGGTAAATGAGACATTGTTCAAAAGGTAATTCAAAACCTTCAAGGGAAAAATACCAACACATTTTGGATAAATCATTTTTTATTTTTAACTAACTTTTCAAGATCAAGCCACTGTGCTGCCAGAACAAAATAGGGGAGGTGTTCGGTATTTTGGTTTTTCTTTAGGTTGAGCTCGGGCCATGGATGTTTAAACATCTGTAACCAAGATGAGAGGTTGACATGGGCATCACGAGTTCATTCCACAATCCTAGAATAGTTTGGGATGATAGAACAACCCATTGACCATGCCACTATAAGGGTGGTTGGCTAAGGACCAAGGGTTCACATTTTTTTTAACTAAAAGATTTCATTTCATTTTTGAAAAACCAGTTTTGTTATACTTATTCTTCCATGAACCCAGAACTGAATACTTGCTTTGGCCCCAAGGTTGGAAAACCAACTTCACAAAAATCTTAAGCCCATGTTATTCTCCATGTATGGGAGATAGCATGTTCTTAACTTGGGGGATATTTTTGAAATCAAGTTTTCTAGCACTCAAGCATGCATCTCAACACAAGCAAAGTTTCACAAAACGATGCAGACTATGGAGGACATATATGCACAAGTAAGGATGAGTTTTTTCATAGAAAAGATGACAAAAAAATGCATGGAGACGATAGATAGATGCATGACATATTTAGGATAAACATGTTTAAAAAGAGTATGCTAAAAAGGCATTTTTATTTCATGGAGCCTATCAAGCTTCTAGGAAATGCACGAGTATACTTATATCATCTTAAGATGCATATTTAAACTTGAGATAGAGACATGAATATGGAAGGAAAATGGCAAGAAGTATATGGATAAAGGCTGTTATGGTGATGAAAATGAAAAGGAGCATGCTTAGTTAACCAAACAGCATGAAGGCACCAAGAAGAACATCAAGATCCTAAACTACCACAACTAAAGCCATAAAAAATGCATGGGAGTCATAGGATGGCCATGAAAACATAAAAAAGGTTTACTAAGATGATGTTAATGACAAAACAAAAACTACAAAGATCAAGGTAGAGGGGATATACAAAAAACTTGAACTTTCCTTTTTCTCGAAGTAGTGGCTGTAGGCTTAATTTCTTCCTTCTCCTTGCTATTATTTAGCATTATTGGGTTTTTTCTCTACACAAGGAGACATCCAGGTAACATGCTCAGTCTACCCCCTATTGCTATTGGTTCTGCCATGTAAGGTGGTGTGCTGAAAGAGTGTGGCCGCCTGAAATCTGAAAAGCTTGACCTATCCTTCAACAGGCTATTATCTTTATGAACGTGGCCTTTATCCAATTGGGCTTTGAAATTTTTTTAAATCTAATTACAATTCCAAAGATGAAACTGTTATGATTTTTTATGATTCTTGATGCAAAACATGTGTTTAAACTAGATTTTGAATGGGTAATACGAAAGCTAAAGGTTGGCTTAAAATAGTCAAAATAGCCTGCATGTATCGATACATATCACTTTGTATCGATACTCAAGATAAAATTTACCCATGAGATCAATACTGGGATATTTGTATCGATACTAAGAGCACAAATTATTTCCAGTCTTGAGACTTTGAGACCTATATCGATACTCCATGGACTTGTATCGATACTTATGCTTGTGTATCGATAAATTTCACCAAAAATCACAACTTTAGCTACTGCCAAGACTTGTATTGGTATAATCATGCTATGTATCGATACAATCATGCTAGGTATCGATACCAAACCCTCATGTATCGATATTACACATGGAAATTCAAAATTTTGGTGTTATGAAAGCCTCGTGACAATGTTTAAGCACCCATATGACATGCACATACCTTAGGTTCCTTGAGTTGTCTTATCTTGGTCACAATGAGAGGAAAATTGGCTCGCGTACTCACCTAAACGACTACGATGACACCCTAAAAATAACCTTTGATGCCTTATTTTTGCATTTTTCTTTAAAGTGGTCCATAGGCATTTTAGACTTTCCCCGGGTGATACGTCGCCCGGCGATTGTCCCCTAGCTTTATTTCTATTTTTTTTTATTTTGTCACCTTTTACCTTACTCCTAAGATACTAAAAACTGGTCCGAACAAAATGAGGTGTCTACATTCCACATAATATTCTAACTTGGAGACCTTGCGTTAATCTTTCAAAATTTTTGGTTTATATAAAATAAAAAGAAAATGCCCTAAAACTTGATTTAGATGACAAGTACTAAACTCGACTCAAAGGTCCCAAATCAAGTCAAAATGACCACTATGTCCCACAAAGTGCACTTTTGTCATGAAAGCATCCTAGTGAATCTAAAAGACTCGACTTTATGATAAATTACTAAAATGCCCCTATGGTATACCTTTAACATGAAAGTATACGGTACCCTAAAGGACACAATATCATTGTAAAAATTATGAATCTATCCTAAATGCAAACCTTTGCATAAAAGCATCTTGATAACTACCTAGAACTCCCTTTAGGAAAAATTATTAAAATGCCATAAGGTATACTTTTAATGTGAAAACATCCCGATACCCTAAAGGACACAAAAAGGATCATCAAAAAGTGAACGTATCCTAGATGTACACTTTTGGCAGAAAAGCATCCCAGTGACTACCTAAGACTTAGTTCTAGGAAAAATTACTAAAATGCCTATAACGTATACCTTCGATGCAAAAGTATTTTAGTTCCCTAAAAGACATGGAAAAGATCATCAAAAAGTGAACCTATCCTAAACATACACTTTTGGCATAAAAGCATCCCAGTGACTACCTAAGACTCGATTCTATGAAAAAATGATCAAAATGCCCTTAAAAACTAGCTTCATCGTGAAAGCATCTCCATGACCCTAAAGGATTCAGTAAAGGTAGGATATGATAATTTCTACTCTAAATAGGTAGTTTGGATATCAAAGGTGACCTAAAATGCAATTAAGTCCCTAAGTTTTTCAAAATTGCATTTCGTACCCTAATAGAGAATTAAAAGAACACAAAAAGTTTTAATATCTCTACACCCTACTAGAGGACAAATGGAATGCCAGATATATTCCAAATTTACTAAAATATTTAAATGGGGAATTTTTAATGCTAAAAATGACCATTTTAACCTTAAAATGCTAGGTTTTCCTAATAGTCCTTAAACTTTTTTAAATTTGCAAATTGGCCCCTACATAATTAAAATATCAAATATATCAAAATCAACACAAAATTCAAATCCGAAATTCACAAGCAAGGCTCGACCAAAATGAATGTTCTTGGAATAAATTTTAAAATTTTTAATTTAGTCCATAAACATCATAAAATTAGATAATAGCCTAAAAATAAATCAAAGACTCACAAACAAACTCTTTATGGTTCGGCCACTTTGGGAAACACCCTTCGAAAGCCTTAAAAATTTTGGTAAAATTATTTTTAATCCCCTGTAATTTTTAAACACCATAAAATAACTTAAATCAAAAAACAACAAATAAAATTCATCCAAAAACCAAGCATGAATTCCACCACCACCAAAAAAAATCGAACACAAACTTTCTAACACAATAAACATATATCCTATTTCTACCAAACTCATAACATCGTGATCATGTAAGAAATTATGAGAAATAGGCATAAAAGTATATTTTAAAACATAACAAGGAAAATAATATCAATATAAAGATATATATATATATATATATATATATATATACACCAAAATCAACTTAATACCAACAACTAACATCATCCATGAAGAAATCATAATATTATTAAGAAAAAAAACAAAGATAACAACAAAATCAATGAAAACATTTCATAGCCATCATGTTTACCTTTCAACATGAATCAAAGTTTATTAGCTAAAAAACAATCTTGGCCCAACAAAAAGAACAGAGATGAATGAAAAATGGAAAAACTAAAGCTTTTGGAAGTAATCTACCTTATAAAAGTTTTAAAACTTGTAAAAACTTTTGGTATTTTTAGTGTTTTCTCTTCATAAAATGCCAATCCCCTTTCTTGAAACTCTTTCCCCTTATTTATAAAAGGGAGAATCAGCCAAATTTGGCTAAAAAATGGCTTAG
>JBBYHK010000350.1:0-12683 GCA_038382065.1 Adansonia grandidieri | reverse complement strand
TCTTGTAAAATTTTTTATAGAATTTTAGTTTAAATTATTGACGTCAAAAGTCAAATTGATTTAGTTTTTTTTTTTTTTGTCATTCGGGGTTTGGGCTAGGCTGGTTTGGGTTGTTGGCTTTTCCTAGTCGCAGCAGGTTGGATTAGTACTGGGGGGTTTTTTGGACTTGGATCAACATTGCCTGCAGTAGTTTGTTAGAGTCAAAATCCGTGAGAAATTCCTTGTTAACCTAGTTAACAACATACTTTCGTTGATTGTTTTTGACGTTTTGCATTTCGATGGTACTTGATTGAATAACATTGATGTATTTAAGCGCATTACTGTGTGGTTCTTTTTTTTTTTTTTTTTTGGATTACGAAACATGCAGGGAATTTGTGAATAATTTCTGGCACCTAAAGATCCTTTCCCCAGAGGATGTGCAGAAGATGGGGTAGCAACGGATGGAGCCATTTCTCCGGACTTTCAACAAGATGTTGGTTCAGTTGAATACCAGAACCAAATTCCGGTCAGTTTTTCCGGTTACCCCACTCCTGGTGTATGAACAACCTTCGCGCTATTGTGTTATGTTATAGTGGCTAGTGAGTATTTTATTTCAGAATCGGACTTTGTTTCACCAAAGACTATTTACCATCCCCTCCCCTCCCTTGCCTTGCGTTTCATTGCATTGCCTTTAGGTTAGGGAATTAAATTATCTGTCTTAATGGTCCTAGCAAATTAATTCGCTATCCAGTCCTCCAGTCCTCAACTTTAAGCAATAATATTATATTGTAATGGAATGGTACTGTCCGATTATGGCTCCTATTAGTAGTGTTTACCTGCCTTGTACAGTTTCTTGATTGCTTTTATCCATAAAAAATAAGTGGTACTTCCTATCCTAGGTTTGCAATGAGAGATTTACGAACAAAACAAAATAATTTTTTCAAGCTGCAAATGGTGGATGATTTAAACAAATATAAAATAATGCAATATATATATAAGATACTTGTAATATATATATATATATATATATAAAGTTTTAAATTGAATTTTTTAAATTGAATTTGGTGTCACCAAGTCAGTGATATTAATTTAATTAAAAACAACAAAAAATTAAAAATTAAATGTGTACATTTATTCACTTGAAACAACCATTTAAAATTTTCTCTTAAAACAATTTTTAACTCACATTTTCTATCCATCAAGCGTAACATAATCCAGTACAATGTAAAGTGTATGAATAAGTTAATGTCAGTCAAAATCACGTTAGCTTAATTAGAAAAATTACTGAAAAATCAAAGTGAAGTTGGGTTGTTTTAATTTTTTTTAATTTATGTTTTATACGCGTATGCTTCTTTTAGAAAAGAAACTGTTCGTTTTTAAGAAAACCATCCATATTTAGTAATTTTAACCCTCAAAATGGGTATTGCATATAACGGGGGAAAATTCATAATTTCGACTAGTACTGGTTATACAATGTTCTATGCATGACATTAAGAAAAGAGGAGAAACAGCAAACTACTATGGATGTTGTCATGGAATGGAAGTAAATAATAGATTATCCTTCAATCAAAACTATATATATATATATATATATATATATTCTGATGTACATTTGATATTTGGCACTAATTTCAATTTTGTTAGAAGCACAAAAAAGGGACTGAAACATAAAAATTATCTTTAATCTGTTCAAATAACAAAATTTTTATCAATAAGAAAATATGACAATTTCATAGAACTAGTTGTCTCTTCCGAAGAGACATCAATTGAATACTTCCATAAATCGAGAACCAATACATCAGATGAGACAAATGGAAAGTGAAAACATGGTGGGGTTGAATGAATAAATAGCGATTATTAATTAAAGTATTCGATTAAATGAAAACAAAACTCAAATGAGCTTTGTAAATGTTGATAGGTAAAATCAAATGAAAACTGTGGAAGGTATCCTGGTTTTAGCGGACCTACTTGATTTTGATAGGTAAATGTTGTATTAGTATCTTCATTTATTTCTGGTTTTAATGAAAACTAATGGTAAGAGCTCATTCCACGATTTCAAAAAATAATGCCAAGGCAGGACACAAATATTTATGCAGCAATTAAGAATATGTAAAGTTAAAACATAGCTAGATTGAATGAATGAATGAATGAATGAATAGGAATTGTTAATTAAAGCGTACGATGAAAACAAAAACTCAAATGAGCCTGGAAATTAATGGTGAGAGCTAATGCCAAGGATGTCATTAAGATTGATTGTCCAGTAATCACACTAAATTTAAACATGTGCACGTTCAAAAACACACCTTGTAACTGTGAGCAATGCAATTGTTTTCCATTAAGCACCACCTATGCACTTTATTCTGTTGGATACAAGCTTGATTTTCTTGAGCAGGTCTTGTAGTAGTAGGATTGACAGAGGTCGCGAGAACATCTATTGAAGGATTGACAGATGTTCTAAGAATCCTTATTGCTGTCTTCAACAATGGCTTTAGTAAGAAAATTTTCCCTTGCTATGTAAGATGCAACCCTTTCTGTCACTTCTAAGGTTTCGGGGAAGGGATCAGTTATTGCATCATGCAAATCAATAGTACTGGACTTAGGTGCATCTCGCAGTTTGTTAACTTCAAGAGTTGATATGGAGCGATATTTGCGAAAAGATGGCTGGTCCTTTGAATTGGCAATGGTTACAGGTGCTTCATAGCACCTTCTTTGAGAATTCACCCTCGGAATCCCTATAGAACCGTGGTTACCCCAACTACAGTTAACCAAGCAAGTATGCCAATATGAGGCAAATGTACATAAAGAAATGAGCCAATTCATTCATATATACATTCTTGGACCAACAAAGACAAAGGCTTTTGTACTATTAATTAATCATACACGCCATTACATAATCTTCGGAAAACAGATTATGACTTTTATAAGAGAAAAATGAAAACAAAACAGGAGCCTACCTTTCTGTTTTGAAAGAGCGACAATGAAGGCTAGCAAGGGCTTGAGCAGTGCCATTAATTTCCATGGTAGGATTAAAAGATGTTGGATGAGCAGAGGTTTGAGTAATACCGTTAGTTTCCATTGTAAGATTAACAGATGTCGAAGGAACATCTATAGCAAGACTGTCAGATGTTATAGGAAGACCCTTGTCCTTATTGCAGTCTTCCACAATGGCATCAATAAATAAATTTGTCCTTTCCATGTAAAATTCAACCTTTTCAGCCACTTTTAAGGTTTCAGGGAGGGGATCAGTTACTCCAGCTGGCAAGTCGACAATATTGGACGTAGGTGCATCTTGCAGTAAATTGTCAACTTCAGTAGTAGATAAGGAACCATATTTGCTGCAATGTCACCAATCCTTCTCTGCGTCAGTTATGATGAGAGGTCTTTTATGGCGCCTTCTAGGTATTTTATAGTGCTTGAGCAATGCCAATAATTTCCATGGTAAGATTGATAGTTGTCAAAGGAACATCTATAGTGGATTGTCAGATGTTGCAGGAAGACCCTTTCCCTTATTGCTTATGTTGCTTCGAGCCTCTGACTTTTCATTTTTCTTGAAGTATTTCTGTCTAACATTCATGTTCAACGCATATCCAAACATGGGTATGGGATATAACCCTTTAAAAATCCCTAAATAAATGAAAAAAAAAAAACATGGAAAATTTGAATGTACTTTTATCGGATAGATACCTATATCTGACACTCACACTCAAATCGGATAACATAGCTTATTCTAGTCTTCCACAATGGCTTCAGTATGCAAAATTTTCCTTTCCATATTAGATTCAACCGTTTTAACCACTCTAAGGTTTCTAGGAAGGGATCCGTTACTCCCACCAACAAGTCGAGAGTACTGGACATAAGTACATCTTGCAACGGATTGTTAACTTCAGTAGTAGATAAGAAGTCATATTTGCAAGAAGATGGGTAATCTTTCTCTGAGTCAGTTATGATGAGAGGTCCTTCATGGCATCTTCTAGTCCCTCAGAATTCTTGTAGAAACAATTAGCTCAAATAATGCACATTATGACTAAGATTATCGATAACTAAACTCAACAATGTAAGTAAAACAAGATTAGGTGAAATGTACACAGAGAAATGAGACAGATTCATTAACACATACATTCATACATTCTTAGGCCAAAAAATATTTACTACAAATTAATCATAAACTGCATTACATAATTTGCAAAAAACAAATTAAGAACTTTGCAAAAGGAGATTTGAAAAGAAAAGAGAAACCTACCTTTCTGTTTGCTAGTGTAACGATAAAGGCAAGGATAGGCTTGAGCAGAAGAAATAGGATCCACGGTGGGCACCGAAATGGAAGCCAGTGCTAACCAAAGGAAAAGAGGCTTCATTGAGGAATGTGCCCCCTTCAGATAAACCTTAATGAGTTGCAAGACTTCACTGTGGGTATTGATCTGCGATAATCTATTATAGGTCTAGCAATCCCAGAAAGTGGTTTTGATATCGTCTCTCCATTTGGGTAAATTAAGACCGAAAAGCGGCTAATCCCCAAATCCTCTAAATTTCTATTACAAAAAATCACCAAATAGGCTGAACAGTGTCCAAGTAGGAGGACTAACAAAAAGGCAATGACTTTGTATTGTAATGGATTGTGATGACGCAAAAAGTCATTCGCATGGAATTAGGGACAAGGAGGCCTTGTTGGAGATCTAGTTGTTTAATAATTTGAAGGGAATGAAAAATACCCTCGAGATAGGGAGAGAGTCATTGATAGTAGCATATTAAATGGATAGGATGATAGACGTTTTGTTCATTAGATAGAAGGTGGAGTAGTCGGCATGGTTGTTTTCCATGTTGTAGTCACATTTAGAAAGATATTGATTTAAAAAGGACGAACTAGCCGAAGTGAGATTATGTAAAAAGAACAAATAATTTTTTCTACTCTCGTCCTCTCCACTCTGTGTTGCAATCCTAATTGTAAGGTAACTTGGATCCCACATTGGAAAGTAAAAATCTTCCTTGTAGGATTTATAAGGATTTAGGATCTTCTACCTCAATAGCTAGTTTTTTAGTGTGGTTGTCCAAAGGTTTATATCAATTAATATTAGAGCCAGCTCTATCTTATAAGCCCAACACTCAAAAGTGGTGGTTGATGGAGTGATTGGCCTAGGGAATGGTCGCTTGGACCTAATAAAAAAGAAAAAAGAAAAAGGTGAGAAAAAAGTGCGATCGGTGACCAATTAGGACGTTGGTTCTCTAAGCGTTGGGTATTGTTACGATACTATTTCTAATATTATGATCCTAATTTCAAAGTAACGTAGATCTCATATTGGAAAGTAAAAAAGCTTTCTTATGGGATTTATATAGACTTAGACTCTCCTATCTCAATAGCTAGCTTTTAAGGTTTGTTCTCCAAAGGTCTACATCAATTGGTATCAGAGCTAGTTCCATGTTAATTGGTATCAAAGATTCATATCAATTGGTACCGTGCAATTAAGATCATAACACTCTGCTTCAATTTGAATTTAAAACTCTAAAAAGTATCTTTTTTCTTTCAATTGAATTTCAAACCCTAAAATATCTTTTTTTTGTTTTCATAGATAGAGATTTTGAAATGACTCCAAGTGCTATATATATAAATAAATATATATGTATACTCCTTTTTATCCTAATAAATTTATCACATTTGAATTTTACTAGTATATCTAAAAATACATATACAAAAAATTGTTTGAATTGAAAAAAATAAATATTTTCTTTAGTTTAATTTATATATTATCATTTTAAATTAAAAAAAAAATTATTATAATCTTAGAGTCCATAAGTAATTAAGTTATCTTCTTTGATAAAACATTTTTAAACTGTCATTATAAACTTATTTTATTATTATAATTTTAAATTTTAAAAATAAATTGATTTTATAGATAGAAAATTATTTTAATTATATTGAATTCCAACCATTATGACATAATGTTTTGGATTATATTTCTTTAAATAATTCAGACTAATTTCATCAAAACAAGTGTATGTAGAGTCCATAAGTAATTAAATAAAATTTTTATTATAAATTAACTTTTGGTTGCTTAGGGTTTAGTTTTATTATTTTAATAATAAATTTAAAAAACTCCTAAACTATTTCACTTTTTCAAATAAGCAAATATATTCTTATTATACCAAAATAAGTCTTTATTATTTGATTTGCACCATTATTTAAAACAAAAGATTGATTTATGTTAAAGAATTTTTATAGATATAAATTAAAAGTTAAGATTTATTCGGATATAAGTTAAAGGTCAAAGGCTTATTGGATTCAAATTTAAAGGTTAATAGCTTATTTGGGTGTAATAAAAGTGTATGCATTTATTTAAATAAAATGGTAAATTTTGGGGTTTTTATTATTTTAACCTAAAATTTACATGCATGACTTTAATTTCAATATTCTATATATAAAATGGTTTAGCAAGTAATAGTTAAAAACGATGTAAGCTTAATAATCACTTAGATTTAAGCTCACATTGTATTTATTTGGCTAAAATTTTCTTAAAGCAATTTAAATAATAGATTGGTAAATTTCCAAAAAAATAATTTTTTCTTTTCATTTTATTTCAAAATAATATTGCATATATATGTTTTAACTTTTTATTTTTTATGTTAGTGGTTTATTGGTATGAAGCTGAAAAAATATTCAAGTTCAAAGTATAATAAATTAACTTATTTTACACAATATTTGAATTGAACTTAATAAAAGAAAGAAAAAAAAAGAAAGTAAAGAAAAAGAAAAAGATTTTGAAAGGACACATAATGATATTCATTCCTGTGTTTGGATGGCTGAAATAAAATAAAGATAAGGTTGTGAAAATCCTTTTGGTTAAATAGTGAAAACAAAAAAGATGATATATTATATTTTATCAAGTATAACTTTTTAGATATCATATTTATTGATCATGTAAATAATATTATATCAAGTATACCTATTTTAAATAAAATATTTTATTTATCATATGAATAATATTGTATTATATTGTATTATATTATATTATATTATATCAAGTATACCAATTTTAATTATATTCACATGCATATAAAAACATGAATGTTGAAAGCTTTTGAATTTGATATTTTTACTCAAAGATTTCTAAGTTATCATTTTAAACATTTTTTATTACCGGTATTTGTTGTCATATATGTTACATGTAAATACTCATAACTTTATTTATTTTAAAAAAATATGTAGTTGTATATTTTATAAAAATTAAAATTAATAAATGCATTAATATGTAAAAGTTTTTCAATGTATAAATATATAAATTCTTAATTTTTAATTTTAGTATAAAATTAAAATTTATGAAAATAAAAAATCAAATTTTAACTTTTTTTATTAAATAAATTTATTTATATTTTAAGGTTAATAAAAAATTACGACTTTGAAAATAAAACATTTAATATAATATTTTAAATTTTTATTTATCATTAAATAAATATATTTGATTAAAGACCTTCTAGAAAATTAAAATTTTTAATTATAAATTGGATAAATATTATTTAAAAAATATTTACAGTGATAACTTAGAAATATAGTTAATACATATGACTATTTTTGTTAATTCAAAAAATTCTCTATGTTCGTGCTTTTATATATATTATAAATAATTGTCTCATTCAAAATATTGCTTTTAAAAAAGTCAACAATTTTTTAAAATTTTATTTTCTCATTTGCCCTTCATTATACTTCAATTTTAAAATTATTATAAAAGCTTTCAACATCAATTTTTTTACACGTGAATTAATAATTAAAAATAAATATGAGGTTTAAAAACATTCCAAGTAAAATTAATAAAGATTTCATAATCCATATATATTTAAAACTTTTCATTACAAGCTGCTTACAAAAGCTATACAAAATCTTTTTATATTCACTTAAGCATACATAGATAAATTTTAATACGAGCAACACAAATTTACTTGGGTCATATATAGCCCAAATTACAAAAGCTACATCATGGTTAAACTAAAAATGCAAAAAGATCAATAGCACTACTTAACATTGTAGCATTCCAAATGTTTGAAAATCATTAACTTGTCCCTAAAAAAAAGAATTTTTTTTTATAAAGCCAAGATGTATATTGCATTCAATATTGAAAATCAATGTATATAAAAGCATTTCGCACAATTTCTTGATCACAAGAAAGTTGAATTGGAAGTTCTCCATTTCTTTCCAACCTTTTCTTACCTAGATGTGGTATTCTATAATTGTTTCCTCCATTAACTTTCATAATTTAAACAATGCAAGATTGAAAAGTTAAAAACACACTGTTCAAACTCTCTGGTGACAACTCATTAAAAGATTTTGTTGAAGCTTCTTGTTGGAATAAAGATTGTTTGCTCTAAAAAATCCAATACCGATACATTCAGATCATGGCAATTTGGGGGTTAAAAAATAGTTGAAAATTAAATCCATCCACAATTGTAGCTTGTAGAAATTATTCATCATCAATGTCGATATGCGACTTTGCATTGTCCTGTTGAATAAAAATTCTTCTCTCAACAGAAGAAGGCCATTTAGCTCTAATTGCTTATTTGTAGGCAACCCAAAAGATGGAAAACACACAATAAACAAATTTGACACTTCTTACTCTTCTCTTTCCTATCTTTTATTGTTTTTCTTAGTTCAATTTTCTTACTCTCATTCACCTAGTTCTTTCATTCAAAGTGACGGTTTTACACAAATAACAATGTAAGGATTAAGTGTATGAGGGAAGATTTAGTATTTTCTTTTTCTTCTTTTTGCATTACTTTAATTTAGTAGCCATGTTTCATCTAGAGTTTTTTTCTTAGGTTTCTGTTTTGAATCTTTGGTTTTTTTTTTTTTTTTGTAGGTTTTAGTTCCTTTCAATGCAATGATAATATATAAATTAGATAGGTTTGAAACTAGGATACTAGTGAAAAAAATTTTCATAAGAATTAAGTCTGAAACATTATTTTTCATAAGCCAATGTTAGTATGATGTGTTAAATGGGAAAGAAGCATTCTTAGACTTAAGATGGATTAGTATAAATACCCTTGTGAGTTTTGAGCTTATATGATTGATACATTATGCATATAATCCAATTTTTTTTCTTATGTGCTCTTATGATTATATGTTCCTCTAGAACTTGCTTTAAACCATTTGAGACTATATTGATAAGTGTAATGTCATAGATATGATAGAGGCATTAGAAGTGATACCACTAAAGTCAAATTGCCTACACTCTAATATTTTTATCTATTAGAAAGCCCTTTGAGCCTAGAAAAACAAATACACACCCTAATTTTACGGGATTAATACATTAGACTATGGGATTTCATTTGTTGTTCGAATTCATGTATGTTAAATTTAATGATTAACAGATCAGTTTTGTGAAATTCTTGTCGTTAATGGATATCTCAAACATATGTGTATTGATGCATCATTCATCTTATTTTTAAAAAAAGAAATAAAATAAAAAAATAAGTGAAAAGAAAAGAAGAAAAGAAAGGTTGTCTAGGGTGCATTGAAGTTCAACATATGAACCTTGGTTGAGCACTAAATATTAAGAAAAAAGATATGAACCATTAAGATGTTATATGCTCTAGTTTTTTTTTTTTTTTTTTGCACTCTACTAGTTCCTTAAAATTATTTATGATTTCCTTATCATTTTTTTCTTTCTATCTATGCCCTATAGCCACATTACAACCTTGAATAAAGACCTCTTAATTCATGGAGTTGTATTTTCTTTAATAGAATGGGTGGACAAGCAAGCATATAGCAGGACTATTTACATCAGATTGATGGAGTTTAAACACTTTACCAGTACAATATAGAGTGAAAATAATAAGAATATCTCATGTGGTAAGTTAAGATAAAGTTTGAATGTGAATTATTTTGGTTAAAATATAACATATTAATGTTGGCTTAACTCAAACCATAAAATTCAAGCATGATTCTTTGTGAATTTTTTAAGCTATTGGCTAGTTCATAAGGCTTGTCCAATTAATGTCTTTGATTTCTGTTAAAAAGATTAGGATTAATTATTTTTAGTATAATTTAGTTTGTCTTATGTTTTCAATCTTTGTGGGTATCATTCTCGTAGTAAGCCCTCACGAGACTAAACTTATCCACTAGGGACACTTCAGGGTTAAAGGGCTTGTGTCATATACTATGTGCCACTGTGATTTTCCTACGAAAGTAGATTAGATACATTTTCTTTGTTTTTATTTTGTTTTGCTCTAGGACTAGCAAAAGCTAAGAATAAGGGTATTTAATAAGTTCAAAAATCATATACTTTGTACACTTTCGACTTTTAGTTTTTATTATGTTTTCTATCTTTATTTTAGTTACTTATGTTTATTTTTCAATTTCAAATTTAATTTTAGAGAATAAAGCAAAAGCACGTCAATGAGGATGTTAATAAGCTCATAATATCATAATCGTAAGATGGAATAAGATGTTGAATTAAAACAAATAGATTATTTTGTAAAAGCTTGATTTTTGCACTCCAAGTAATAAAAAAAATACTTTAGCAAGCATAAAAATTTTTCTTTGAAAATGATATATAAATTTCCTATTTTGAACAAGATCCTACAACTTTATGTAGAGTTCTTTTTCAACTATTATAAGTAAAGACTTAAACTTATTATTCAAAAGGAGGCAATTTTAGACATAAGAAGAGGGTGAGAGCACAGCAAGGAGAACTAGAAGGGAAAAAAAGGAAATCAGGGAGGAGACTGAGAAAAAAAAGAAGAGATTAGAACTAGTCACCAAACCTAAGTTTCTTTTTTCTCTCTTTCTTTTTTTCTTTCATTTTTGCTGGATTTCTTATAAATCTATTGTTGAACACATTAAATATGTGAAACTATGTTTCTTTTTGTGATTAAAGTTGATTTCAAAGCCTTAGACATGATTTTGTAATTGATTTTCAAAATTATTTAACAATTTATGTTTAAATTGTTTATGATTCTTATTTTAATTTGTTTAGTTACACAATTAAATAGATCTTGATAATTATCTATTGTTAAATTAGAAATCTTGATCCGTATTTTCTTATTTTCCTATTCATTAGTAACAATTTATGATCAACGATTATGGTTAAGTTTCTGTTGATGGCGATATGAATATAACTTAGGTTAAATAATCTGAGCTTGTGTGTTTATTACTTAGATCAACCTATCTTTCTTATCTTAAAGCTTCTATTAAACTAAATCTAGAGAGCTTATTCTAGGTTATTTAATAGTTAGAGATTAAATAGAGAGCTTGTGCTATTTAACAATGAACAAAGGAAAAATTAGGGTAGCAGAGCTTGTTGCTATCTATAGTTGGTAGTCTCAAGAGATAATTAAAAATAATTATGATATTGTTTCATAGTTTACGTTTAGAGATGGCAAATGATTCCTTAACTATACTTTTCTCATTATTGTTACTTGTTATTATGTTTTTTTAGGCTTTAGTTTTACTTTTATGTTTCTTATTTTATTTATTTTTTAAAACAATCAACCCTCACTATAATTAAGTTCACTTTTTTGTGAAGTCTTTTTAATTTGTTTGGTCATATTAGTTAAGGAAGTCAATAACATAAATTGAGAATAATCTCTGTAGAGACGACCTTTGCTTACTACTATATACAATAACAATCATAATTTATTATGAGGATTTAAGAAATACATTATTTAGTGTATCAAGCGACGTTAATAGTAAAGAATAGATCGACTATGAAAAAGAGTTAGCAACTTAGATTTTTGTTTGTTTAATGGTAATATTGCTTGTGATTACTAACAAAAATAAGCCTAAAATGATGTGAAGGGTTAAAATAGTAAGGGCATAAAAGAGATAAATGTTACATTACCATAATAATATAACAATACCTAAGGCTGAGATAGGTATAGGATTGCCCCTAATATGACTGAATAGTATCACTATAGATAATTTAATGTTATCCAATTTCAGTAATATTTTAAACTAAAAAAAGTTATCCTATGACAAAGTCAGAGATTATGGCCACTTAGAACAAAATGGCCCTTAAAATTCTAGTGTAAGAAAGCACCAAACATCACCTTATTACTTGAAAACTTATATTTTTGAGAAAGGACTTAAGTACAAAATATTGAAACAAATGTTGTGAGATTTAAAATTAATTTTTCAAGTCCAACAATATACATTTTATAAGGAAAATCAAAATAAAAGATATTTTCTTTGAATACCAATTAAATTTATATTTTCAAATTAATCATTTTTCTTAAAATAAATAGTATAACAATTTTACTAAATTCAATAAAAAGAATTCTTGAAATGCCAAATGTATTTACATTTTCGATTTGACTCAATTACACTCAAATTACTATATAGCATATTGCCCCTGTTGCCAAAAATAAATGTTCTTAAGAAAGCAATGTAGTTCGTGATTTTCTTTTTAACTTTTATTTTCCTTTAAATCAACATGCGAATATTGTCAAAGATTATAATGCAAATTATTCATGCTGTTCAAAAATAATGCAAACTAGTGTCATACCCCCGCTTCGCAGGGGAATTATATTTATTTTATAAATGTAATTATTATTAATCAAAAATTAATTATAAATCAAATTTTATTAATAAATATGTATCTAAAATCGAATATGAATTTTAATTAATTTGGAGTTATAGAGTAAATCTATTACTCTAAATACATCATTTAAAAATAAAATAATTAATGATTTTTTTAAATTTTTAAATTTTTATTAAATAATAT
>JBBYHK010000318.1:0-12687 GCA_038382065.1 Adansonia grandidieri | reverse complement strand
CCTCCTTTGCTTGCATTTCCATGATTAGTCCTTGCAAAGCTTGCTCCATGCGTTTCATCTTTGCCCTAGTCATTGGACCTCCAATTCCTTGCAAAGGATCATAAGAATAGTTGGAAATAGGCATTTGTGTAAGTAGATTTCCTTCATCACTTCTCATACAAATTACTCATTTAAGGCATTTTGGACATTTTAAAAGTAATTTTAGCATTTTTGCTCCTTTAAGGGATCATAGTGTAAGTTTGAAAAATATAAAGATCTATTAGCAATTTTTACATTTTTGGTCATATTTGCTATCTAAGTTTTCTATTTAGGGTATACTTGTTATTTCATGTCATTATCAGTTGTTTAGGGTTATCAGAATACATTTACATCAAAGGTATACCTTAAGGATATTTTAGTATTTTCCTAAGAATCGAGTCCTTTAGAGTCACTCGGATACTTTCATGTTGAAGGTGTAATTTAGGGATAGGATGGTCATTTCATGATGTTATTGAGACTTTTAGGGTTAGCAAGATATTTTCATGTCGAAGGTACACCTTAGGGATATTTTAGGAATTTATCTTAGAACTGAGTCCTTTGAGGTCACTGGGATGCTTTCATGATTAAGGTGTGCTCTAGGGGACATGTTGGTCTTTCTTACCAAGTCAGGGTTTTAGGATGACTGTTGTCATTTTTTTATAAAATGAAAATTTTTAAAAATGATGGCAATATCTTTGAGTTAAAGTAATAAATGGAATTTCTCCTAGCATAAGAAGGGTTTTATGGATTATTTTAATCATGAGATATTTTTTTAGAAAAAATAAAAAAATTGAGATTTTTTGAATTATGTAAAAACAAAACCTTTCGTATTCTTTCAGTTTTTCTGTGGAGTATGAAAGATATTTTAATTTTAAAAACCTTTCATAATCCTTCGGTCCTTTGGAGGGGTGCAAAAGAGATAATGATAAAACCTTACATGTTTCATCAATCTTCTGGTGGGGTACAAAAGATATTTTAATTTTTAAAAATATTGAATACCTGATTTTCTCACACAAAATAATAAATTTATTTCATAAAATTTTACTTTGACATAAGGGAATTATAATTAAATACTGAATACCAAAACCAAATAAAAATCAAAATTTAAATTGACACATAATTAATAAGATATCGATTTTTGAGCATCATGAGAGGGATTGATCTTTACTCATGATCGTAACTGACTCTCGAACTATTTCATGTGATCTTTGGTAGTATCACGAACCTTAAAGTTTGTTTATAAGGGTTTTGTAACCCTTGAAATGCGAACTCTAATAAGTGACTGACTAATCTCACCTAGCTGAAATAGATTGGTGGTGAATCCAAAATAAATGGTTATTTCATAATGATTATTTAGGGTTAAATAAGCAATTCACTTAATGACTTGGTCCCTAAAAATAAAAAAATAATGATATGGCCCTTAAAAATAAAAAAATAACATATATATATATATGAATGAAAGGCACACCTGCCTTTTAAGTCTGACTAGTCAGGATTTATATCAGGGCCATGTTATAACAATGAGTTTGTGATTTTGTCATGTATTCATGCATAAAAATCATGTCTTTATGCTATCATGAAAACTCCAACATTGTTCATGTCATGAAAGCATTTTTTTTTTATGCTCATATCATGTTTTATATGTCACTAAATTTATTCTAGTATTTCATCCATCATCCATATGTTCTTTGCATTCATAACATTTTCCTCTAACAAAAATGATGTCTTGATGTTGTGGCATTTTTCACCATTTGATTCCATGTTTGAATGTTTTACATGATTCAAGATGCTTGCTTGATGTCGTGTTCTTGTGTTAAAATCTATTTTTCAAAAACTTCCCAAGTTAGATCCATGTTAACTTTAATAAATGGAGACTAATATGGACTTAATATTTTTTTTCAATTGGTCTTCCAATCTTGGGGAAAAATCAAGCTCTTCATGTTTTGATTTAAGGATAAATTAGACCAAGTTTTTGATTTTCAAAATAAAAGGTGTCTTTAAATTTTTCTTTAGCTATTCGTGCCTTAATCTTGTGTCTTGTTTTTTTTTTTTTTTTTTTATGACATGGCTAATGGGCTTTTTCATCATCCTAAACTACTCTGAGATTGTGCAAATAAGCTCATAAGCCATTGTCACTGACCACTTTACTCAAGGATATTCAAATGTTCGTAACTAAGTCTAGCTCTAGGAAACTCAAAACTTGAAACTTCCTCTATGTAGCACTAGTAACACTGTAACCTTAGCTTGAGAAATCATTTTTGAACCCTAGACCATTTTCCTAGAATTTTTTGGCATTTTTTTCCTAAAATTGCATTGAATTATTTTTCCAATGGTATCTCATTTACCCTTAGATAATTTCAAATGAGGGAGTCAAATGAGGGAGTTATGATTTTTCTAACCATTGATCTTTAAAACCCTTAGATCGGTGATTTAAATTTTATTTGGGCTATTTTGCCCCACCAGGTTTTTTTTTTTTTAGATTTTTGAGTATTTTTCCTAAAATGTTTGTGAAGTTCCCTTTCCAAAAAGGTATCGTTTAAGATTTAATGATTCTGAATCAAGATTTGATGCTCCTTTTCCACTATACGTGCTATCAATGCCGAATTAGACCCAACTTTAAAAATTATTTCCTCCTAAAAAGTGATTTTTTGGGATTTTTAGAATATTTTATATTAACCCTCATTGAATCACATTTCCAATGGTACCTTACCTAACTCGTAGAACCTTCGAACTTGCTCAAAATTAAATTAGAAAAGGGGATAGCGCAACGCTATCCCTTGTTTTCAGTATTAGTCAAAATTAATTGATTTTCCAAAATTCTTACTCCAGGGCATTTAAAGCCAAGTCTAGAAACATGGGTCAACCCCTTTTGGCTTGAGCATCTTTCGAATTTCGTCATTCCTATTTTTATCAATCTTTGCTTTTTAAATAAAAAATCGCTTCTTTTGTAAAAAATTGTCAAAGATGTTATTTTGTCAAGAGATTATCAAACCGTTATCAATTTAAGTCTTTTTATCTTTTTTTTTTCAAAAATCATCAGAAATAAAATTTTTTGTCTCTCAGATTTCTCTAAACTTTTCAAAATCCAAACTCTTTTTTCATGCCTCACTCAACCATGGAATCCAAATGTGTTTGAAAAATTATCGATTTGTTTATTTCTAGATAATCGATGACAACTATAAGATATATTTCGACCGATCTTCCTCTTTTCTTTTCTTTTTGTGTGATTTGTTTTGTGCAATATTATCATATTTTTACCCATATTTTACTAACACATTTCTTTTCATGGTGTCTGTTTTTCATTCTTATTTGCAAATTGTTTTCAAAAATTGCAATGGTAATGTTTCATGTTGGTATCTCTCTAGTGCTTGATATGGAATATCCAATCTTTTAAATTAAATTCGGAGATCATTTTAACTCAAAATCTCTATGTTTCCCACCTATTCGGGATGCATTTAGGAGTAAAATTTTCATAGAAACTTAGATTCACTATTTTATACAAATTCATGCATAAAAAAAGATTATACCAAAATAATGACAAGTCAAAATCGAGGAAAAGAAATCAATATAAGACTAGTTGGAAGGCACCAATTTTAAGCATTATGGGGATGTTAGTACTTCCCCATTTGTGACCAACTCCCAAACCTAACCAACAAATCTTTGGACCATGCAGACTTTAAAATCAATTTTTTGTGTTTCATAACTAGGAATGTCGGTTTTAATAGATATCCGATCATGCCTAACTCAAATGATCGGTGGCGACTCTAAGTATTTGCCAGTTTGTGGTGGTCACCCTAGACTAGGTAGATAAGTGATTTGTTCGACGGTCTCCCCTTATGTTAAAAAAGAAGAGTTCTGGCAAGAGGACATTTTTTGTCAAGAATTTTATCATTCTTCTTACATATTTAAGTTATGAATGATTCCTGCTCCACGAGGAATTCCAAACACGTTGCAACAAATGCATACTGGGACAACATGACGAAACTAGGAAGAAAGAAAGAGCCATCTATTACCTTAATAAAAAGTTCATAGATTATAAGGTAAATTACTCATAAATGGAAAAAATATGTTACGCTCTAGCTTGGACCATACGAAGGCTTAGACAATATATACTCTACCACACAACGTGGCTAATTACAAAGATAGATCTAATCAAGTACCTCTTCAAAGCACTAGCATTATTGGGATTGATAGCTAGATGGCAGGTCCTATTGTTAGAATGTGACATAGTCTATGCGAGTCAAAAGGCTATAAAAGGAAGTGTTTATTGCCGTATTCCTAACAAGCTGAGCATTTTATGACTATAAACCTTTGAGTTTTGATTTTCCTAATCAAAGCTTGATGAATATCTCAAATAGCTTGAGAAGCTAGTTTGGATGATGTATTTCAACGAGGCCTCAAATGTTTTGGGCCATGGAATTAGGGCAATTTTCATATATCTGGAAAAAAACTATTATCCTTTGACTACTAGGTCAGATTTTGACTACATAAATAACATGGCAAAATACAAAGCTTGTGTTAGAGACTCCATATACTATAGAAAGAAAAGCTGAAGTGTTGAAAGGCTTCAGGGATTTAGCTCTAGTGATTTATCAACTACATGGGGAATGGGAAATGCAATATTGAAGGCTATTGCAAAAAAGAAGTGGACTTCATTCATTTGGCATGGGATGATAATTAATTGGCAGATGTTTTGGCCACCTCTGCTTTAATGCTCAAAGTGAATGGAGGGAAAGAAGTGACCCCAAATCAAATAAGTTTATATAAATCTCCTGCCCATTGTCAAAATGTCAAAGTGGCAGCAGATGTCCTCTTTTAGTATCATCAAGGATTGAGAATATCCAGACAATTCCACTAAAAATGATAAAGAGGTTAATAATGAGCTTCATTTTGGATGGCAAGATCTTTTACAAAAAGAGTCATGACCAAACATTACTAAGATGTGTAGATACTTCCAATGTATAAAGGATATTAGAAGAAGTGCACAAATAGGTTTGCAAATTCATGCTAATAGACACCAAATGGCAAAGTAAATCATGAGGTTAGGATACTTTTGGGTAACCATGAAGGGTGATTGTATTAAGTATGCCCAGAGATGTCATAAATTTTAGGTTTACGCGAACAAGATCCATGTGCCGCCTTCTCCCTTGCACATCATAAAAGCACCTTGGCCCTTTTCAATGTGGGCGTGGACGTTATTGGGCCAATCTTTTCTAAAGCTTCAAATCATCATTATTTTATCTTGGTGGCTATTAACTACTTTATCAAGTGGGTTGAAGTCCCTTTTATGCAAATATAACAAAGACAACAGTGTCAAAATTCCTAAAATGCAACATTATCTATTAATTTGAAATTTTTGACAGAATCATAGCAGATAACACCTCTAATTTGAAGAATTAAATAATAAAAAAGGTGTGCACCTAACTCAAAATCTCACATCATAACTAGTGGAGTACCATCCAAAGATGAATGAAGCTGTGAAGGAAGCCAATTAAAACATTAAAAAGATTATAGGGAAAAGGATGAAAACTTACAAAGATTGGCTGAGAAGCCTTCCTTCACCCTCTTGGCTTATTGAACTTCAGTTCAAACTATAACCACGACCACGCTTTACTTATTGGTCTATGCCACAAAGGTTGTTATGCCAATTAAAGTTGAGATTCCCTCACTCTAGGTACTAATGGAGACCAAGCTAAAGGAAGGTGAATAGGTTTAAGATCATTATGAACAGTTAAATTTCATCAAATAAAAGAGGCTAAAGGTAATTCAACATAGACAAATGTACAAGGATGATGAAAGCCTAATGATAAAAAACTACACTTGAGGCAATTCCACTAGAGGAAACTGGTGCTGAGGAAAATTATTCCCATCTAAAAGAATCCATGGGGCAAAAAGGCACCTAATTGGGAAGGACACTACGTGGTTTGGCAAAAATGGACAGGGGTACTTTACCAAACCCCGTTAACTCTGATAGCGTAAAGAAGAATTATGCCTAGAAGGCAGTGTCATTTCTAAATAAAAAACAAAAAAAACCTTTGAATGAAAACCCCAAATGGCATTCAAATAAAAAATAAAAAAAAAAACAAAAAAAAGAGGAAGCCTCAAGTCAAAAATTGAAAATGGGTAGCCTGAGCACTTGGAAAGAAATGAATAAGCATAATTTACTGAAAGGTAGAGATTAGAAAAAAGCCATATCGTGATCACAAACATCCTATTCAAAAGAGACCTCTAAAAAACTAAGTGCGAGGTTTTGTTTATCTGATATTAGGAAAAATACCAAGTTCTTTTGTACCATTTTCTTAATTTTTGTTGAGAAACTAATATTGTATTTCCTTATCTTTTTGGATTACAAATGCAAATTGAATTCCTTTTAGCAATTTTGCATTTCACTTAAATAATGATTAATAGTTTAGAAAGAATTACAAAAAGATTTCTTTACATTACTTTAGAACTAAATCAAAACATTACAGGGACCATAGCTAATATTTCAATTTTTTGGATGCTCTAAAAAGGATTAGAGTAAATGGACAACGCTTTTGAATAAAACTTAAAAAAAAGAATTCGAGAAACATGGTCAAAAAATGCCTTGATGAGAAAAAAGACAAATCCCTTTAGAAGACTCCTTGAAAGGAAAATCAAAGACAAGTACAGGCTTACCTTGCTGAAAAAGGAAATATTTACAACATTTTTCAAAAACCTTTAACTCTAAATACAGGCTGGATCAAAAGCTATCAAGAATCAATAATAACAAAACCCATAAATCAGAAAATATAATGTTATCATAAGAATTCATCATATGCACTCTGTATGCACCTTTTCTTTAGCATTCAATGACTCACTGATAAAAAACTAAGTGTGATATTAGAAAAAGTAACAACCATTCAGGTTTGCTGATTTTTCAAAATTGATGGTTAAGTCCTACATCCTTTCAAACAAATCGAGTATCAGGCATTATCTTTGTCTGAATTGACTAATTCTTTTCGATTAATGGGTTTCACCCTAGTCATCTCCCTTTTGAATTAGGCTTTGTCCTAGTTACATCCTTGACCATCATGGTTTCACTTTAGACAATCTTTTGACTTAGGTTCTGGCTTGGTCACTTTCTTCACTATCATGGTTTCACCCTACTTAATCTTTTGACTTAGGTTTTGCTCTGGTCACCTTCTTCACTATTATGGTTTCACCCTATCAATCTTTTGACTTAGGTTTTGCCCTGGTCACCTCTTTGCCTATCATGGTTTTGTCCGATTAATCTTCTGACTTAGGTTTCACCCTGGTCACCTCTTTAACTATCTTGGTTTCATCCTGGTTACCTTCTTAACTATCATGGTTTTGCCCTGGTCAATCTTTTAATTTAGGTTTCACCCTTGTTACCTTTTTTACTACCATGGTTTCACCTTGGTTAATCTTTTAACTTAGGTTTTTCCTTGGTTACCTCTTTGGGTTTCACCTTAGTTAATCCTTTTGACTTAGGTTGTGCCTTAATCATCACCTTAACTATTATGGTTTTGCCCTGGTCAATCTTCTCGACTTTAGGTATCGCCTAGTTACCATTTTTTTACTTACACTTCACCTAAGTCATCTTTTTTTATTTATTTTTATTTCTTGTTTTGAATTTTTCCATCAAGATCTTTTAGTACATGTTTATTTAAATTTAGTTTTTTTTTAAGACCTTATGGCTGGACCAATAGGTTGTCTATGGTCTTTGCCCTTTTGATGATTGTCAACAATTAGCTGTAAACACCTAATTTTATCTGGGCTTTTTTCTAACAATCCAAAATACCCAAGATCAAGGATCAGGTGGTCGTCCTTGTGGGGTCAACCTTCTCTATAAATATTAAGCCTTTTCGAGACTTATTTAGTCATGAATAGATGGCCGCTTGAGCATGCTACTGAAAAACTATAGTTCAAGGGTTATAGAGAACAAATTTCAAATAGAAAGGCAAGTATTAAAGAGAGAAATTAGCTTTTAAATACGTGTTTAAGGAATTTTGAAATTTATTTTGGAGATAATGTCACAATCAAATTTATCATTTTTTAAAATTTTTAAATTTTTTTGTGAAATTTTGTAAATCGACCCTTTAATATTTTTACCTATACTCGTGTAGTGTTTTTGTGGATACTCACCTTAAAAATTTTAAAATATTTAAGAAAAAATCCGTATTGGCATTTTCTACCACAAGGTGTCAAATTGTCAAGTCCATTATTTAATTTCAAATTTTTTCATGATAACGTAAGTGTCCTGCTTGTGAAAATTTTTCAATAAAAATTTGTTTTGGATTCAAGATTTTTGGTTTATTTCTACCGATTAATACTTTGAGCAATGTGTTGAATTCAGCTCATTTTTTCATATTTATTATTATAATTTCCTTGTTTCCAAAATATGAAATTTTCGACTTTGTAAGTTTTTTTGTCGAATTTTTTCCAAGTTTAGAATTTTAGACTTTTTCGTATACTTTCAATAAATTAATACAAATTCAACCTTTTGAAATTCCATTTCATTTATTGAATTTTTCCATTTTTCAGATGCAATTTTCACCCTAAGGGTTTTTCTCGTAAACTTTTTACAGTTTGGAATATTTGATAGCTTTTTCTTACACATAAAATTTTCCAATTTATTGAAAAAATAAATTAAAACATGGAATTTCCCATTACATGAATTTTTCTACTAAAAATAAACTAAAAAAACAAAAATTTATGAGCATGGAATTTCATTTCTATTCATTCACGAATTTTCTCATTAATTTTATTTTCCCATTGTATGAAAATTTTCATTTAGTGCATAAAATTTCTTTTTTTAGCCCCTATACTTTAGATTTTTCTTAGTTTTAGACATTTTTTTCCCAAATTTTTTACATAAAATATCTTTTTTAATTCTTTCATTTGGGGATTTTTCCATGAAAATTTTATTTTTATAGCATAAATATTTTTTTATCCATTTTATTTTTAAGAGTCCAAAAGGATTTTCCTTCTAATGGGCTTTAAGGCCTACGAATTTTCCAACATGCCCAAGCCCATATATTTTTCCACCCAGTTCAATCTAATTTTCCAACAAGCCCACCAAGTCCATTTTAATTTCCTAACAAGCCCACCATACCCATCCTAATTTTCTAACAAAGCCTATTGACCTTTTTTTCTTTAATGAATTTTTTTTACACATCAATTATTTTGGTTCAAAATTTTTTCTATGAATTTTTTTACTAGAATTCCCATAGAATTAAATTCTTAATTGGATTTATTAGATGTGAAATTTTATTTCATTTCCTATACACATGAATTTCAATTCAAAGTTTACTTGTTACAATTTACTCTAATTTAATTTCTTTCATTGAATTATCAATTAGGATTTTTGCACTTTAAGTTTATTTATTTCTTTACTTCCAATATTTTTATATGCATAATTGATTTTTGCTTGTAAATAATTTATTTTATTTGGTTACATGAAGATCACTTTTATTGAAGTTGAATTTTATCCCTAACCAACTTGGTTCATTCCTAACTACTCCCATTAGGTTAGGCCAAATAGTACAACATGGTCATCATGAAATCTATAGGATTAGCTTACAAGATATTTGACAAATGCATGATAATTATGACAAAAACGCAAAAGAAAGCATGGCCATGCATTAATTAATTTAACGTAACTATTTAACAAAATAAATAAATAAAATTCAATAAAAAAGGGAAATTCGCACAAAGGAGGATTTTCCCTTCCTTAGTCGAATCACTCCCCATAAAAATAGGGAGAGTTGTTTCATGAAGCTTTCTTTTTTCTTAATTGATAATTTTCTAAGATTTTCATAAATTTTCTTTAAACTAGAAAGGTTTTTTACGGCTTACTAAGGTATTTTCCATCTAAAATCTCGTTTTTTCAATTTCCTCTTTTGCATTTCATTCATCTTTTTCCCTTTAGTGACTTAATTCATACTTGTGCTCATGGTTTTACAAAGCCATGTTTAAAGGCTAAGTATGAAAGCTATGAACAAATTCTCCTATTAGGTTGTTTGTTTTTTTTTTTTTTTTTTTAACAATGGCTTGATTTCATCAAGAAAATATATTTTTAAGAAAATAATGTTTATCTTAATATGTAAATATCTTCGTATTCTTTTTATTCTATTTTCCTTGGTATTTTCATGTAATTTTCTCATAAATCATGCTCATCTGTTCATATTTCATAATTTCATGCATATTGGTGATGATTTAAGCTTGGTAGTACACAAGATACATGTTTATTTTGCCATGCATATAGGAACCTTGAAGGGGAATATTTTTGTTGGGTATTTTTGGTGAAGGACAAATATGAATGAGGTTTTGGGTAATTTTTCATTTTTATTTTAGTACCATTGCAAGACATTTTGCCATATTTGGAAGTTGCGAGGTCTAAAAAATAATTTTTCCCAAATTTTTAAGGCTTTGGAAAGGTACTTCCAAGCCCTCGCCGAACATTGTTGGGATTGTTTAATGAAGTTTTGATTTTTTTAAGGTCTTTTAACAATTTAAGGTAGTATAAAGACCAAGTTGCAAAAACAAAAAATATTTTATAGGCCTTCCCTTGTTTAGCTAAATCCTTCATGTCTCCATAGGAGTTATTTCATGCATTTTAAAGATGATTAAGTGCATTCCTTGCATTTTTAGCCTTTTAAGGGTATTTTTATAATTTTAGAAAGCATAGGGGCCCAGTTGCAAAATTAAAAATTTGTTTCTAAGCCTTAGGTGGTTGGCCAAATACTATGTGGCACATTAGAAATGTCTTCCATGCATTTTAATTGTATTTGAAGGCCATTTTGTATATTTTAAATCATTTAAGGATAATTTTACAAATTTTGAAAGTTTAGGGACCATTTAGCAAGGCCTTATATTTTAGGGCTACTAAGGTCATTTCTTTTAGAACTTATCCATTTAGGGTATTCAGGATGCTTTAGGAACATTTCTAGCATTTTTAGCTATTTTGGTGTAAAAGTGTAATTTTGATAAATTTAGGGACCTTTAGCAAAATTTTTACATTTTAAGTCATATTTGCAATCTAAGCTACCTATTTAAGGTATAATTGTCACTTCATATCATGATCGAGATACTTTCACATCAAAAGTAACATTTTAGAGATATTTTAGTAATTTATCTTAAAATTGAGTCCTATATAATCATTGGGATACTTTCATGTCAAAGGTATGCTTTAGGGATAGATTGGTCATTTCATGATATTATCGAATCTTTTAGGGTTATCGAGATAATTTCACATTGAAGATCTTAAGGACGGTTTAGTAATTTATTTTGAAACCAAGTCCTTTAGGGTCATTAGGATAGTTTGATGTCAAAGGTGTATTTTAGGAAACATTTGGTCTCTTTGACCAAGTCTGAGTCTTTTAAGTCTAGTTTCATACTTTTTGTCAAGACTAGGTCATAGGAGATGTTTTTATTCTTTTCAACAAAATCAAAATTTGCAAAAATGAAGGCAGTGCCTTTGAGTTAAAATAATATGTGAAATGTCTCCCAGCTTATGGGATGGGTTTCACAAATTATTTTAATAAGGAGACACCCTTTTTCAAAACAAGTAAAAATTAAGATTTTCTAAGTTTCATAAAACAAAACTTTGTGTTTCTTTGGTTTCATCCGGTAGGCTGCGAATGACATTTTTATTTTGAAAAATATTAAAAAATCTGATTTTCTTAGATGGAACAATAAATTTAGCTTAGGAAGTTTTGAAATATGGGAATTACAATAAATACTGAAATCAAATAAAAATCAAAATTTAAATTAACATAATTAAAGATATCAATTTTTGGGCGTCATGGAAGGGGTTGATCCTTGTGATTTTAACCAACTCCTAAACCCTTCCACATGATTTCTAGTTAATGTAGACCTCGAAGTTCGTGTGCAAGGGTTTTGTAACGCTCAAAAGATAGACTCTAGTAGGTGATCAATCTCACTTAGCCAAAATAACCGATGGCGACTCCAAGATGAATGGTCATTTCATAATGATTATTTAGAGTTAAGTGGGCTGAGCAATTTACCTCAGCAACTCAGTCCCTAAACACGAAAATATATATATATAAACAAGGGATTTACTTGTTTTTAAGTTCGACGTGTTTAGGATTTGCGACCCAGCCATGTCGCAACATGAAACATCTTGGGAAAATTGCAGATGGTCCTTAGAAAGTTTCTAACACTCCTAAATGCACCTTTAAACTTCACTTTTCAGTTTCACCAATAAACATACAAACATGGTATTATACATGACTTTTACTCTTAAAACATCTCCCTAACATAAATATTCATGGATCATCATTATGCATGGAAATGTTATTATAATCACAATATTTCATCGAAAATGCATGGACATGCAAATAAAGATTATAATGCATGAAAATGTCATAAAATGCGTGAATCATACATAACATTAAATATGAGTAGCATAGAAAGTCAACTAAAGTTAAAACATGAAAAAATTTTATGAAAATCACAAAAAAACTAAAGAAACTTAACATAAAACATTTGGCCAACAAGTTTTCTTGATGAAAACATTATTTTTGTGAAACTTTAAACCAAAATCATCAAAGAAAGCACAAAAATAGCATTTAGAGATCATTACTGATAGAGATCAACTTGCACAAACACCTATGTCCAACCATTCTTATGATCCTTTGCAAGGAATTGGAGGTCCAATGACTA
>JBBYHK010000297.1:0-10229 GCA_038382065.1 Adansonia grandidieri | reverse complement strand
TTCTCTTTCCACCATTTTTAGAATCAAAGTTCATCTTTTAATTGGGATAAACATGGATTCACATAATAATCTCCTTTTTTTATGATTGGGCCCCATAAATATATTCTCCTCATTGGGATAAACGATATTGATGATTTGGTTTTAAAAGAGAAACTTCTCTTTCTACCGTTTTTAGAATTAAAGTTCAGCATTCAATTGGGGTAAACATGTATTCATATAGTAATCTTCTTTCTTTTCATGATTGGGCACCATAAACACATTCTCCTCTTTGGGATAAATGATATTGATGCTTTGGTCTCATAAGAAAAACTTCTCTTTTTACCATTTTTAGAATCAAATTTGTCTTTCATTGGGATAAAGATGGATTCACATAATAATCTCTTTTCTTTTCATGAATGGGCACTATAAACCCATTCTCCTCATTGGGATAAATGATATTGATGCTTTGGTTTCAAATGAGAAAGTTCTCTTTCTACCTTTTTTAGAGTTAAAGTTCGTCTTTCATTTGGGATAAACATGGATTCACATAATAATCTCCTTTCTTTCCATGATTGGGCACTATAAACATATTCTCCTCATTGGGATAAATGATATTGATGCTTTGGTTTTATAAGAAAGACTTCTCTTTCCACCATTTTTAGTATCAAAGTTCATCTTTCATTTAGGATAAAGATGGATTCACATAATAATCTCCTTTCTTTTCATGAATGGGCACTATAAACCCTTTCTCGACATTGAGGTAAATGATATTGATGCTTTGGTTTCATAAGAAATTTCATCTTTCATTTCGGATAAAGATGGATTCACATAATAATCTCTTTTCTTTTCATGAATGGGCACTATAAACCCTTTCTCCACATTGGGGTAAATGATATTGATGCTTTGGTTTCATAAGAAAAACTTCTCTTTCTACTATTTTTAGAATTACTGTTCGTCTGTTGATTGGGACAAACATGGGTTCATATAATAATCTCTTTTCAGTTCACACATTCTCCTCATTAAGATAAATGATATTTAAGCTTTTGTTTCAAAAGAAAAACTTCTCTTTCCACCATTTTTAGAATCAAAGTTCATCTTTTAATTGGGATAAACATGGATTCACATAATAATCTCCTTTCTTTTCTTGATCGGGCACCATAAAAACATTCTCCTCATTGAGATAAATGATTTTGATGCTATGGTTTCATAAAAAAAACTTTTCTTTCTACCATTTTTAGAGTTTAAGTTCGTCTTTCAATTGCGATAAATGTGGATTCACATAATAATCTCCTTTCTTTTCATTATTGGGCGCTATAAACACATTCTCCTTGTTGGGATAAATTATTTTTATGCTTTGGTTTCATAAGAAAAACTTCTATTTTCACCATTTTTGAATCGAAATTCATCTTCCAATTGGGATAAACACCGATTCACATTATAATCTCTTTTCTCTTCATGATTGGGCACTATAAACACATTCCCCTTGATGGGATAAATGATTTTGATGCGTTGGTTTCATAAGAAATACTTCACTTTCTACCTTTTTTAGAATTGAAGTTCGTCTTTCAATTGGGATAAACATGGATTCACATAATAACCTTTTTTCTTTTCATGATTGGGAACTATAAACACATTCTCCTTGTTGGGATAAATGATTTTGTTACTTTGGTTTCATAAGAAAAACTTCTCTTTCCACCATTTTTAGAATCAAAGTTCATCTTTCAATTAGGATAAATATGGATTTATCTAATAATCTCCTTTCTTTTCTTGATTGCGCACCATAAACACATTTTCCTTATTGGGATAAATGATATTGATGCTTGGGTTTTAAGTGAGAAACTTCTCTTTCTACCATTTTTAGAATTGAAGTTCATCTTTCAGTTAGGTTAAAAGTGGATTCACATAATAGTCTCCTTTCTTTTCGTTATTGGGCATCATAAACACATTCTCCTCATTGGGATAAATGATATTTATGCTTTTGTTTCACAAGAAAATCTTCTCTTTCTATCATTTTTAGAATTAATTTTCGTCTGTCGATTTGGACAAACACGAATTCATATAATAATCTCTTTTCATTTCATGATTGGGCACCGTAAACACATTCTTCTTATTGTAATAAATGATATTTATGCTTTGGTTTCATTAGAAAATCTTTCCTTTCCACCATTTTTAGAATTAATTTTTGTTTGTCGATTTGGACAAACATAGATTCACAAAATAATCTCTTTTTATTTCATGATTGGACACCATAAACACATTCTCCTTATTGGGATAAATGATATTTTTGCTTTGGTTTCATAAGAAAAACTTCTCTTTCTACTATTTTTAGAATTGAAGTTTGTCTTCCATTTGGGATAAAGTGGATTCACATAATAAACTCCTTTGTTTTCATGATTGGACACCATAAACACATTCTCCTTATTGGGATAAATGATATTGATGCTTTGGTTTCATAAGAAAAACTTCTCTGTCTACCATTTTTAGAATTAATATTCGTTTGTTATTTTGGACAAACACGGGTTCACACAATAATCTCCTTTGATTTCATGATTGGGCACCATAAATATATTCTTTTCATTGGGATAAATAATATTGATTCTTTGGTTTCATCCCAACAAGGAGAATGTGTTTATGATGCCAAATCATGAAAAGAAACGAGATTATTATATAAATTCATATTTATCCTAAATGAAAGATGAACTTAAATTCTAAAAATGGTAGAAATATAAGTTTTTCTTATGAATGCAAACCATAAATATCATTTATCCCAATGAGGAGAATGTGTTTATGGTGCCCAATCATGAAAAGAAAAGAGATTATTATGTGAATCAATGTTTATCCTGAATGAAAGACAAACTTCAATTCTTAAAATTGTAGAAAGAGAAGTTTCTCTTTTGAACCCAAAGCATCAGTATCATTTATCTTAATGAGTATGTGTTTACGGTGCCTAATCATGAAAAGAAAGGTGATTATTATGTGAATCCATGTTTAACCCAATTGAGAGATGAACTTCGATTGTAAAAATGGTAGAAAGAGAAGTTTTTCCTTTGAAACCAAAGTGTCAAAATCATTTATCCCAACAAGGAGAATGTGTTTATAGTATCCAATCGTGAAAAAAATAGAGATTATTATATGTATCAATGTTTATCCCGATTGAAAAATGAACTTCGATTCTAAAAATGGTAGAAAGAGAAGTTTTTCTTTATGAATCCAAAGCGTCAAAATCATTTATCCCAACAAGAAGAATGTGTTTATAGTGCCCAATCATGAAAAGAAAAGAGATTATTATGCGAATCAATGTTTATCCCATTTAAAAGATGAACTTCGATTCTAAAAATGGTAGAAAGAGAAGTTTTTTTTATGAAACCAAAGCATCAAAATCATTTATCCCAATGAGGGGAATATGTTTATTGTGCCCAATCATGAAAAGAAAGGAGATTATTATGTGAATCCATGTTTATCACAATTGGAAGGTGAACTTCAATTATAAAAAAATAGTAGAAAGAGTAGTTTCTCTTTTCAAGCCAAAGTGTCAATATTGTTTATCCCAATGAGGAGTATGTGTTTATGGTCCCCAATCATGAAAAGAAAGAAGATTATTATGTGAATCCATGTTTAACCCAATTAAAACATGAACTTCGATTCTAAAAATGGTAGAAAGAGAAGTTTTTCTTCTAAAACTAAAGCATCAAAATCATTTATCCCAACAAGGAGAAAATGTTTATGGCGCACAATCATGAAAAGAAAGAAGATTATTACGTGAATCCATGTTTATCCCAATTGAAAGATGAACTTTGATTCTAAAAATGGTAGAAAGAAGAGTTTTTCTTATGAAACCAAATCATCAAAATCATTTATCCCAACAAGGAGAATGTGTTTATAGTGGCCAGTCATAAAAAGAAAAGAGATTATTATGTAAATCCATGTTTATTCCAGAAGAAAGACGAACTTTAATTCTAAAAATGGTAGCAAGAGAAGTTTTTCTTATGAAAGCAAAGCAGAAATATTATTTATCCCAATAAGGAGAATGTGTTTATGGTGCCCAACCATGAAAAGAAAGGAGATTATTATGTGAATCCATATTTATCACAATTAAAAGATGAACTTCAATTCTAAGAATGGTAGAAAGAGAAGTTTTTCTTATCAAACCAAAGCATCAATGTCATTTATCCCAATGAGAAGAATGTGTTTATGGTGCCTAATCATGAAAAGAAGGGAGACTATTATGTGAATCTATGTTTATCCCAATTAAAAGACGAACTTCAATTCTAAAAATGGAAGAAAGAGAAGTTTTTCTTATGAAACCAAAGCACCAATATCATTTATCCCAATGAGGAGAATGTGTCTATATGCACAATCATGGAACGAAAGAAGATTATTATGAGAATTCGTGTTTATTCCAAATCAACAGACGAACATTAATTCAAAAAATGGTAGAAAGAGAAGTTTTTTCTTAGGAAACCAATGCATCAATATCATTTATCCCAATGAGGAGAATGTGTTTATAGTACCCAATCATGAAAAAAAAAGTTTTTCTTATGAAACCAAAGCACTAATATCATTTACCCTAATGAGGAGAATATGTTTATGGTGCCCAATCATGAAATGAAAGGAGATTATTATGTGAATCCATGTTTGTCCAAATCAATAAATGAACATTAATTCCAAAAATGGTAGAAAGAGAAGTTTTTCTTAGGAAACCAAAGCAGCAATATCATTTATCCCAATGAGGAGAATGTGTTTATAGTAGCTAATTATGAAAGGAGAAGTTTTTCTTATAAAACCAATGCATCAATATCATTTATCCCAATTAGAAGTATGTGTTTATAGTCCCCAATCATGAAAAGAAAGGAGATTATTATGTGAATCCATGTTTAACCCAATTGAGAGATGAACTTCGATTCTAAAAATGGTAGAAAGAGAAATTTTTCTTATGAAACCAAAGCATCAATATCATTTATCCCAATGAGGAGAATGTGTTTACAGTGCCTAATCATGAAAAGAAAGGAGATTATTATGTGAATGCATGTTTATTCCAAATAAAAGACGAACTTCAATTCTAAAAATGGTAGAAAGAGAAGTTTTTCCTATGAAACCAACACATAAATATCATTTATCCCAATGAGGAGAATGTGTTTATAGTGCCTAATCCTTAAAAGAAAGGAGATTATTATGTGAATCCATGTTTATCCCAATTGAAAGTCAAACTTCAATTCTAAAAATGGTAGAAAAAGAAGTTTTTCTTCTGAAAGCAAAGTATCAAAATCATTTATCCCAATAAGCAGAATATGTTTATGGTGCCCAATCATGAAAAGAAAAGAGATTATTATGTGAATCCATGTTTATCATAATTGTAAGACAAACTTAAATTCTCAAAATTATAGAAAGAAAAGTTTCTCTTTTGAAACCAAAGGATCAATATCATTTATCCTAACGAGGAACATGTGTTTACAGTGCCTAATCATGGAAAGAAAGGAGATTATTATGTGAATCTATGTTTAACCCAATTGAGAGGTGAACTTTGATTCTAAAAATGCTAGAAAGAGAAGTTTTTCTTATGAAACCAAAGGATCAAAATCATTTATCCCTATAAGGAGAATGTATTTATAGTGCCTAATCATGAAAACAGTGGAGATTATTATGCGAGTCCGTGTTTATCCCAATTGAAAGATGAACTTCGATTTGAAAAATGGTAGAAAGAAAAGTTTTTCTTATGAAACCAAAGTATCAAAATCATTTATCCCAACAAGAAGAATATGTTTGTAATGCCTAATCATAAAAAGAAAAGAGATTATTATGTGAATCTATGTTTTTCCCAAATGAAAGATTAATTTCAATTTTAAAAATGCTAAAAAGAAAAGTTTTTCTTATGAAACCAATGCATAAATATCATTTACCCTAATAAGGAGAATATGTTTATGGTGCCCAATCATAAAAGGAAAAGAGATTATTATGAGAATCCGTGTTTGTCAGAATTGAAAAATGAACTTCGATTCTAAAAATGGTAAAAGGAGAAGTTTTTCTTATCAACCCAAAGCATCAAAATCATTTATCCCAGCAAGGAGAACATGTTTATAGTGCCAATCATGAAAAGAAAGGAGATTATTATATGAATCCATGTTTATCCCAATTGAAAGATGAACTTCAATTCTAAAAATGGTAGAATGAGAAGTTTTTCTTATGAAATCAAAGCATCAATATCATTTATTCAAATAAGGAGAATGTGTTTATGGTCCCTTATCATGAAAAGAAAAAAGATTATTATGTGAATCCATGTTAACCCAATTGAAAGATGAACTTCGATTCTAAAAATGGTAGAAAAAGAACTTTTTCTTCTGAAACCAAAGTATCAAAGTCATTCATCCTAACAAGGAGAACGTGTTTATAGTGCCCAATCATGAAAAGAAAGGAGATAATTATGTGAATCCATGTTTATCCTAATTGAACATCGATTCTAAAAATGGTATAAGGAAAAGTTTTTCTTATGAAACCAAAGCATCAAAATCATTTATTCCAAAGGGAGAATGTGTTTACAATACCCAATTATGAAAAGAATGGAGATTATTATGTGAATTCATGTTTATCCTAATTGAAAGATGAACTTCAAATCTAAAAATGGTAAAAAGAAAAGTTTTCCTTATGAAACCAAAGCATAAATATCATTTATCCCAATGAAGAGAATATGTTTATGGTGCCCAATCATGAAATGAAAGGAGATTATATGTAAATTCGTGTTTGTCCAAATCGACAGACGAACATTAATTCTAAAAATGGTAGAAGGAGAAGTTTTTCTTATGAAACTAAAGCTTTAATATCATTTATCCTAATCAGGAGAATGTGTTTGTGGTGCCCAATCATGAAAAAAAGGGAGACTATTATGTGAATCCATGGTTATCCTAACTAAAAGACAAACTTCAATTCTCAAAATGGAAGAAAGAGAAGTTTTTCTTATGAAACCAAAACACCAATATCATTTATCCTAAAGAGGAGAATATGTTTATAATGCCCAATCATGAAATGAAAGGAAAATATTATGTGAATTTGCATTTATCCAAATAAACAGACGAACATTAATCCATAAAATGGTAGAAAGAGAAGTTTTTCTTATGAACCAAAGCATCAGTACCATTTATCCCAATCAGGAGAATGTGCTTATAGTGCCCAATCATGAAAAGAAGAGAGATTATTATGCAAATCCTTGTTTATTCCAAATGAAAGACAAACTTTAATTCTAAAAATGGTAGAAAGAGAAGTTTTTCTAATGAAACCAAAGCATAAATATCATTTATCTCAATGAAGAGAATGTGTTTATGGTGCTTAATCCTAAAAAGAAATAGATTATTTTGTGAATCCATGTTTATCCCAATTGAAAGACAAATTTTAGTTCTAAAAATGGTAGAAACAGAAGCTTTTCTTATGAAACCAAAGCTTCAAAATCATTTATCCCAATGAGGAGAATGTACCAGTCATGAAAAGAAAGGAGATTATTATGTGAATCCATGTTTATCTAAAAATTGTAGAATGAGAAGTTTCTTTTTTGAAACCAAAGCATCAGTAACGTTTATCCCAATGTAGGAGTATGTGTTTACGGTGCCTAATCATGAAAAGAAAGGAGATTATTACGTGAATCCATGTTTAAGCCAATTGAGAGATGAGCTTCGATTCTAAAAATGGCAGAAAGAGAAGTTTTTCTTATGAATTCAAAGCATCAAAATCATTTATCCCTATAAGGAGAATGTGTTTATAGTGCTTAGCCATGAAAAGAAAGGAGATTATTACGTGAATCCATGTTCATCCTAATTGAAAGACAAACTTTGATTCTAAAAAGTGTAGAAAGAGAAGTTTTTCTTATGAAACCAAAGCATTAAAATCATTTATCCCAACAAGGAGAATGTGTTTATCGTGCCCAATCATGAAAAGAAAGGAGATTATTATATGAATCCATGTTTATCCCAAATAAAAGACGAACTTCAATTCTAGAAATGGTAGAAAGAGAAGTTTTTCTTATGAAACCAAAGCATCAAAATCATTTATCCTAGCAAGGAGAATGTGTTTCTAGTGCCTAATCATGAAAAAAAAGGAGACTATTATATGAATCCATGTTTATCCCAAATGAAAGACAAACTTCAATTCCAAAAATGATAGAAAAAGAAGTTTTTCTTATGAAACCAAAGCATCAAAATCATTTATCCCAATGAGGTGAATGTGTTTATGGTGCCCAATCGTGAAAAGAAAGGAGATTATTATGTGAATCAACGTTTATCACAATTGAAAAATGAACTTCAATTTGAAAAATTATAGAAAGAGAAGTTTCTCTTTTGAAACCAAAGCATCAATATCCTTTATCCTAATGAGGAGTATGTGTTTATGGTGCCCAATCATAGAAAGAAAGGAGATTATTACGTGAGTGCATGTTTAATCCAATTGAGACACAAACTTTGATTTTAAAAATGGTAGAAAGAGAAGATTTTCTTATAAAACGAAAGCAACAAAATCATTTATCCCAACAAGGAGAACGTGTTTATAGTGCCCAATCATGAAAAGAAAAGAGAAATTATGTGAATCCATGCTTATCCCAATTGAATGACAAACTTCGATTCTAAAAATGGTGGAAGGGAAGTTTTTCTTATGAAACCAAAGCATCAATATCATTTATCCCAATAAGGATAATGTGTTTATGGCGCCCAATCATGAGAAGAAAGGAGATTATTATGTGAGTGCATGTTTAACCCAATTGAGAGACGAACTTCGATTCTAAAAATGGTAGAAAGAGAAATTTTCTTATGAAATCAAAGCATCAAAATCATTTATCCCAACAAGGAAAATATGTTTATAATGCCCAATCTTGAAAAGAATAGAGATTATTATGTGAATCCATGTTTATCCTACTTAAAATACAAACTTCAATACTAAAAATGGTAGAAGGAGAAGTTTTTCTTATGAAACCAAAGCAACAAAATCATTTATCCCAATGAGGTGAATAAGTTTATGGTGCCTAATCATAAAAAGAAAGGAGATTATTATGTAAATCCATGTTTATCACAATTGAAAGTCAAACTTAAATTCTAAAAATTGTAGAATGAGAAGTTTCTTTTTTGAAACCAAAGCATCAATAACATTTATCCCAATGAGAAGTATGTGTTTACGGTGCCTAATCATGAGAAGAAAGGAGATTATTATGTGAATCCATGTTTAACCCAATTGAGAGACAAGCTTCGATTCTAAAAATGGTAGAAATAGAAGCTTTTCTTATGTTACTAAAGCATCAAAATCATTTATCCCAATTAGGTGAATGTGTTTATGATGCCCAATCATGAAAAGAATAGAGATTATTATGTGAATCCATGTTTATCCTACTTGAAATACGAACTTTAATTCTAAAAATGGTAGAAGAAGAAGTTTCTTTTTTGAAACCAAAGCATCAATAACGTTTATCCCAATGAGGAAAATGTGTTTATGGTGCCCAATCATGAAAGGAAAGGAAATTATTATGTGAATCCATGTTTAACCCAATTGAGAGACAAGCTTTGATTCTAAAAATGGTAGAAAGAGACGTCTTTCTTATGAAACCAAAGCATAAATATGACTTATCCCAGTGAGGAAAATATGTTTATGGTGCCAAATCATGAAAAGAAAGGAGATTATTATATGAATCCATGTTTATCCCAATTGAAAGATGAACTTCGATTCTAAAAATGGTAGAAGGATAAGTTTTTCTTATGAAACCAAAGCATCAAAATCATTTATCCCAATGAGGTGAATGTGTTTATAGTGCCCAATCATGAAAAGAAAGGAGATTATTATGTGAATCCTTGTTGATCATAATTGAGAGTCAAACTTAAATTCTAAAAATTGTAGAATGAGAAGTTTCTTTTTCGAAACCAAAGCATCAATAATGTTTATCCCAATGAGGAGTATGTGTTTACGATGCCCAATCATGAAAAGAAGAGAGATTATTATGTGAATCCATGTTTAACCCAATTGAGAGATGAGCCTCAATTCTAAAAATGGTAGAAAGAGAAGTTTTTCTTATGTAACCAAAGCATCAAAATCATTTATCCCTACAAGGAGAATGTATTTATAGTGCCTAACCATGAAAAGAAAGGAAATTATTACGTGAATCCTTGTTTATCCCAATTGAAAAATGAACTTCGATTCTAAAAATTGTAGAAGGAGAAGTTTTTCTTATGAAACCAAAGCATCAAAATCATTTATCCCAACAAGGAGAATGTGTTTATAGTGCCCAATCA
>JBBYHK010000286.1:0-12695 GCA_038382065.1 Adansonia grandidieri | reverse complement strand
TATATTTATATGTTATAGCTTCAGAAATGCTCAAAAGGACTTTATTTGCTTTATCTAGAACTCTTGAAAAGATAGCTGTTAATGAAGGGGAGTTTTTCGCAAAAGTTTTTCAATAAGGAGTAGTTTTTAACAAGCAAATTTCTAAAACATGGGGAGATTGTTAGCTTTCAATTAATTATAGTTTTGATATAAGTACAACTTGAAGCTAAATTAGCTTGTATTAAAAATGTTTTTGAAATTACCTTGTTCATCTTAAAAATAATGTTTCAAGTGTTTAATTATACTTACAATATCTTTGGGACGTAAGTGATTAAGTTTCAGGCCAAGAAAAATAAGCTTATAAGGTATTTCTAATAAAAGTATCAACACATAGCATCAAGGTATCAGTGTTATGTTCAAAACCTTTCAAAGTATCAATACAAGCTCTCCAGTATTGATATAAACTTGATAAGTATCGATACTGACATAATGGTATCGATACAAATGCTTAGCAGTAGCTTAAATTGCATGAAACCTTTATTTGTATCGATATAGTTCATCCCAGTATTGATACAACATGCCTAATCTTCATCCATTATTTTTCTAGCATTGATACAAGTTGCTAAGTATTGATGCACATGTTTCCAATATGAATACAAGGCTATATTTTTCAAACATGCATCGATTCAAATGCTCCTAGTTTTGATATTGGAAGAGCGTACTTCAAAGTTAGGCTGAATTTTTTAAATCTACAATAGCTATACACCATAATCAAACATCTCAATGTTCATATGATCTTTAGCAGCTATAAATAAAGGTCTCCAATAACTGCAAACAAACAAGAAACAATGAGAAAATATTTTGAGCATTAAAGATCACATTCTTCAAATTTTTATTATTCTTTTATATTTTCATAAGCTTGTTCTGTATATTTTCATCTTGTACTCAAAACTCCAGCAAACACCATCTTTCTAGAGGTCTTATTGCAAACATTTTTCTCATATCAGAATGGGATTGTAAGTAGATTGAGTAAGTTACTTAAGAATTTAGGGTATAATTCTTAAGTGGATTGAAAGGTTCTATCTAAGCCTTCAAAAGATAGGGAGTTGTAAGGTTATACCTTAGCCTTAAAGGTAGTATTTTCACGAGTGAATTTTTGAAATCACCTTGGTAAGGAAGTGCTAAGAAGAGAGGACGTAGGCTTTAAGTTAAAGGATCAAACTTCTATAAACCATTTGTTTCCTTTTTTTACCCTTAATTCCTTTACATTTACATTTATTTTCAATTTGATTTTAAATTTTGATTTGTGGCCAAAATTTTTATAGAACCTATTAACCTCTTTATTGGTTCAATCGATACTTTGAGCTAACAATATCGATACATGAGCTTTGATCTCAAGACCTAACATTTTTTGAAGCCTAGTATCAATACAAAGAACATTTATATTGAGAGTATGCTTGTGGTATCGATACATGGAACCATTCGCATCAAGAATTAATGAGCTGCATTGATATAGGGCAAATTGGTATTGATACAAACAAGGGTTTTACACAAATCTTAGCTTTTAATAAGCATGGTATCGATAATTGCATAGTATGTATCGATACTCAGCATATTGTATCAATACTTGAGGTTTGTTTGATACTTTTAAAGGTTTTAAGCATGGTATCAATACTTTTAGGGGTTTTAAGCATGGTATTGATACTAACTTGCATTAGATTGATATATACATTAAAAATACCTTATAAAGTGATTTTCCTTGACATAAAACTTACTAAAAATCAAACATATTCTAAATATTAGTATATATATTTGAAACATGTATCTTTAAAAAATATAAAGTCTTAAACACTTTAAGGAAGAAAACTAATTTGAAAATATTAACTTGAAAATATTCAATTACAAGCTAATTAAACTTAAGCTTTCATTTATAAAAATTGAGATTAATTCAAAGCTAATAAAGCTAACACATATGTTCATATATGATGACTTATATGCTTATGAAAGGTGTATAGGATAAGATTGTGGTTGGCTTTTTATGAATCTAGCTTAAGCTTTGTTGATGGTTTCTCTCTTTAAGTGAAGAGGCATCCTAATCTAGTTTTGCGCTATGATTAGAAAAGCATTTGTTTCTTTTCATGAATTTTTTTTACTTAAAATGTTAATTTGATGAAAACTAATAAATTAGCATGACATTCAAGTCTCTTAAAGATTGGTGATCTGTTGTTAAAAAATTTCTTGAATGGTAATTGGGCCTTTTGTTTAGGTGAGAGGGGCTAAAAAAGTTCTAATTAGTTAAAAAAATTTTCAAGACAGGCAAAATAGATTCCCCATTCTTCTAGGCTCATGAAAGGATAAGTTCTTACAGACCATGAATTCTTTGAAAACCAAATAACTTTGATATTCTTTTAAGCTTCCTACCACTAATACTTTGGTTGGCACCAAGATTGGCCGTGATAAGTTTAGGGACATAAGGTTGATTTAGGAAGGCAGGGGATTTAGTTCTAAAAGTTAGTCTTTCTAAGAATGACAATTTAGCATGTTCAAAGATTTTTGTCCTAGATTTTTTCAGAGCGATATTCCCCTTGACAAGACATCCGTAATCTCATAAAGGATACTGAAAATTCATTTTACTTTAGACAACCTTTTTTTAGTTTTTACCTTAAAGCTTCAATCTTTCCATTTTTTATTTCTTTTTTTGATTAATTGCTTCATCACGCTACTTAAGAAAGCACAAAATATAGCAAAAGAATAATTTTTCGAAAAAAGGCACTTATCAATTCAAATGGCCATGCTTGATCAAAATGGACTATTCAAGTACCATAACTTAGGCCAAGGTTTTAGTTTTGAAAGAAAAGGTATGTAGGCCTAAATTTAACGTTTAGAGTTGGTCAGATTAAAGATCATTTCTTTTTGTGAGGGTATCCATCCCTTTAACTTTTGAGATGCCCTTGTTTCTTAATCTTTTGTTTCCTTTTTCTTGATTTTACTTTTCCTTTTTACTTATTTGTTTCTACTTTACTTTTTTTTTTTCATTTTGTGCTTTTGCTTTTGACCTTTTTTTTTTTTTCATTTTTCTTGGAGGGAATCTTGGAATTTGGAAACTTGGTACATTTCATTTTTGTCCCTTGATGCCAAACAATTTCATAATTATAGTTTGGGATATTTCTTCGATATTCCTTTAAAACTCTCTTTGCCCCCAACATGGAGAATGATCCTTGATAAAGGTTTTAAAAGAATGAATTCATTAGGCTCAAAAGGGGTAGAAAGGGAAGCAATTTTCTAACTCGTGAAAAGAATATGAAAGATAGCCATATTTTATCTCAAACACCACTAAGTGAACTGAAAAGTCATTTCCTGAGAAAGTTTCTTTAAAAATATTTTAAACTTTTTAATCACATGATGTTGAATTTGATTTGCCATATTTTCTCTCTTTTTTTTTTTCAAACGCATGCCTTAATTCTCTTTTTCATTCCACATGCTTAGGCATGCCCCATTTTTAGTTTGCCACTGATGGGAAATCCAATAATGTTAGGTTTAGGCTGTAGCGAATATTTCATGTTTAATCCTTAAGGGTTTGCACTAACAGGGAATTTTGGTTCTAGGATATTAAAATGATAGGAAAAACAAGAGATAAGGGGCTATGGTGGTACCCTAAGATGTTTCTTGAGAAAGCTTTTTGGAAATAATTTTGTGGTATTGAATTAATAGGAAGGGATATGGTCCACAAGGTTTTGCTAGGGACACAGGGCGGTTTTGTAATGTTGCCTTAAGATATTATTTGAGAAGCTTTTGGGGTATGGTATGAAGTGGTAGCCTAAGTTTTGGTTTGTTGATAAAAAGATAGATGTTTCAGGCACAATCTTGATACATGTAAAATCACCATCAATAGGATTCTTAGTAGAATATCACATTTGTTTGATTCTTAAGGGAATCTATTAATTTGAAAAAATGGCCTTTGTTGCTCCTAGCCTAAGTTAAGGCTCTCGTTGGTTTGATTATTCTGCTATGGCCATGTTAGAATGGTTCATAATACTTAAAACTAATTCCTCGAAGCCATGAGTCTTTCAGTTAGTCAACTTTATGCATGAAAAAGCTTAAAAGAAAGATGAAGAATGCAACCAATCACTAGATTCTCAAGATTTTCTATTATCATGCTTTCATATGATTCAAAATTCAAAAACATATTCATTTCAAAAGGAAAAAAATTATGTCAATCCAAAGATAAAAGCTATCTACATAAAGTCTATCAAATTGGAATACATCTATTGACCTAAATTCACTTATCTAGCGCTTATAGTTGATGAAGATCTAACTGTCCCTTTTCAACCAACTACTATACTTTTCTCTTTAAAGCCTTACATTCTTTTATGTCATGACCTTCTGGGTAAGGTGGCTTCAGAGGCTTAAAGTAACTTGGTGCAACCAACTGATCCTAGATAAATTAAGGGAGTAATTCTGTGTATGATGCCAAGATCAATTTTATGGGGATTCTATCTTGGCTACCATACTATCTTTTGTAAGTATTCCCTAACCTCTTCAGCTGATTGGCAAGTCTAATTAGACTCATGGCCACTGAGTTGTGCATCAAAAGAAATACCTATGGGTAAAAACTTGAGTAAACAGTTGATGCAATATTAACCCTAGCTGGGTGACCCATTCGGCTTGCAAGGTAAACCTGTATTGATACAATTGACTTTAATACATTGACTTATGTATTGATACATTGTCCTTTTATGTTGATAAAAATGGAAGAATTTTGAATTTTGATAACATAGAGGCCTCATATCGATGCATGTAGGTCGTGTATCGATACATGCATGCAAAAATTTGGATTTTTCATACCTTTGGCTCTCTAAACACCTCATCTAATCCAGGAATGATGGTAGATGGGTCCATGCTTGCCGTTTGAGTTTGTTGATGCCTTGAAATGCTTGAGTAGAGGCCCAAACAAAATTAAGTGTCTACTTATGTTATATAATTTAAAATAGGTTAAGTTTAAGCCTTGAATGTTAGAGCCAAGGTCTAACCCATTTTTTAAGCGAGTTTAATTTTTTTGCCCTAACAAATTTTTTGAGCTTAATATTTTTGCCCAAATCCTCCTAAATATTAAGCGAGTCTTTTAGCTTAGACAAGTAGCCCCACCCTAGAACACCTTTATGCCAAATATTGTCTTGACACATTTGGGCTTTGATTTTTAAATTTTATAAAACTGTGCCCTGTCGCAACATGGTCTGGATATAAATTCTGACTAGCTCGACTTGAAAAGGTGGGTGTACCCCTTGTTCCTGTATATTTATATATACATATTGTTATTTTTTTTAAAGGCCATATCATTGTTATTTTTTTTGGAAACTGAGTCGTCGAGATGAATCGCTCACCAGACTTTGGGAGTTGCCATCAATCTCTTGTGGATAGGTCAGATTGGTTACCTATTAGAGTTTATATTTCTAGGATTACGAAACCCATAAAAAACAAACTCTAATATCTACAAAAATACCAGGGATCACACAAAAGGCTTTTGGAGCCTGATACAATCATGAGTAAGGATTGATCCCTCTCATGATGCTTGAAAATAGATACCTTATTAATTATGTGCTAACTTAAATATGGATTTTTATTTGGTTTCCATATTTGATATTTAGTTATGATTCCTGTATTAGGAAAATTTCTAGATTCCCAAATTTATTATTTTGTTAAAGAAAATCAAGTTTTTAATATTTTTTAAAATCAAAAGATCTTCCGCACCCTACTAGAGAACTAGAAGAACTTGAAAGTTTTTATTATTCTCTTTCATATCCCATTGGAAAGCTGGAAGAATATGAAAGATTTTCTAAACCAAAATATTTTTTGCATCACACTGGAGATCTGAAGGAATGCAAAAGGTTTTATTTTTACAAAACTTGAAAATTTTCGATTTTGATTTTAAAAAAGGATATCTCATTGTTCAACCAGCCCATAGAACCTCTCTCATATGCTAGGAAAAATAGCACGTATTATTTTAACTTGGAGACATTGTCTTAATTTTCTAAAAATTTTGATTTTATTAAAAATATTAATATCTGTCCTAAGACTCAATTTCAAGTTCACGTATGAAACTAGACTCAAAGGACTCGAACATGGTCGATAAGAGCAAAATATCCTTTAGAGTACCTTCGACATGAAAGTATCCTAATAACTTTAAAAGGCTTGTTTATTAATAAAAAATTACTGAAATGCCCCTAGAATATACTTTCGACGTGAAAGTATCTCGATACCCCTAAAAGACTCAGTATTACCATGGAAATATAAATCTATTACTTATGCACACCATTGTCATGAAAAAATCCTAGTAACTACTTAGGACTTGATTTTGGGATAAATTATTGAAATACCCTTAGGGATTTTTTTGATAACCCTAAAGGACTCCAAAATAACATGAAAAGATGAACATATCCCTATGTACACCTTTGGCATGAAAGCATCTCGGTGACTACATAGGACTCAGTTCTAAGATAAACTACTAAAATGCCCTTAAAGACTGCTTTCATCATGAAAGCATCCCAATAACCCTAAAAGACTCAAAAATTATATGAAATGACAATTTTACCCTAAAATAGGTAACTTTGACATCAAAGATGACCAAAAATGCAAAAATTGCTATGGGTCCCTAAATTTCTCAAACTTGCATATTAGGCCCAAAATGGCTAAAATACTAAAAATATTCTTAAAATGACCAAAATACCCTAAATGGTAATTTGATGTGAGAAATAACTATTTAGACCTTATAATACAAGGTTTTACTAATGAACTCTAAACTGTTGTAACTTACAATTTAGTCCTTAGAGCATATATAAACATCAAACACATCAAAATTAATATGGAAAACACACCATAAATCACAAGAAAGATTCGACCAAGTACCTTTGGCCTTGTAGTATTTTTATCAAGTTTTGCAAATAAGCCTTTAAGCTATCTAAAATTACGAAAGGGCCCTTAAAGGGTAAAATTAGTATTTTGAATTTAAACGTGATAAAAATGCTTGAAAACACTCCTAAAAGTGCTACAATGAATTCAGCTAAGCTTGGATGGCCTTAGAAAAATTTTTGCAATTTAGTTTTTGTATTTTCCATAATTACAAAATGGCACCACAAAGTCAAAAATCAGTACTAAATCACACATACAAGATTTGGCCAACATGTTCTCTTGATTAAAACTAAATTTTTGTTAAGAAAATCATATTTAACAACTAAATCAAGAAAATTGTTCATAGCATATACTCTTGGCCTTTTAACATGGATCAAAACCCATAAGGACAAGTGATCATTAACTCACTAAGAGGAAGAAATATGATGGAAATTGAAGAGTATGAACAAAAATCACAATAAAACTACCTTTATAAACTTGAAAATTTTAAGGTTTTTTTTTGGTGTGTTTTTTGCTAAGGAAGCCAACCTTGTTTTGTGAAAGCATCTTTCCCCTCTTTATAAAGGGGAGGGATCAACCAAAGGGGCTAAAATCCTTCATTTGTTGAATGTCACATTATTTCTCCTTTATTATTAATTTTTTTAAAGTTTTTTTAGACATTTTATAAATTTAATAAGATGTAAATAATCATCTTGCATAAGTCATGATTGACTTATTATGACAATTCTAGGCTTCATGGTGATGAGATAAGATAAAAGAAAGAAAATCTAAATTGGATAAAAACAAATTATAAGGATTAAATTGTAAAAAATTAAAAATTATGTATTTAAGAAATAATAATTTACCCAATAAATTTAATTAAAAATTTAATCAAAATATGCTTATTGGACTTGTTAGAAAACAAAATTGGGCTTATTAGGCTTCTTGGAAAGTTAATGGGCTTATTGGGCCCATTAAGAATATTACATGATTTTAAGGCCCACGAAAAAGAAAAAATAAATTTTGGCCCGTTAAAATAAAATTAATAAAGTTTTCATATAAAACTTCAAAAAGAAATTTTTGAGAAATTTTATATGCAAGAAAAAGGCAAATAAAAATTTCAAACTCAAAAAAATTTCCGAGCAAAAACCTTTTCAAAAGAAAATTATATTTAATAAAAATGAATCAGAATTTTAAAAAGCAATATCTAAGATATTTTATCAAAATGTGTGAAAGTATTTAAAACTTTAAACTCTAAAAAATTTTACAAAAAACTTTTATAGATAAAAAGTTTTGTATTTTGGAGATAAGAAAATTCTAAAAATATGTTCACATATTTATAAAAATAAGTTAAATTCAACATATTATTCAAAATATTAATTTAGAAAATAAAAAAGATGAAATCCTAAAATTTGAAGCACATTTTTATCAAAAAAATTTGCAAGCATGACACTCCCAGCATTGTGAAAAATTCAAATTTAATAAATAAATTTCACAAGTTGACATCTTATAATATAAAATGCCAAAACAAATTTTTCCTTGAATACTTTTATTTTTCAAGGTAAGTATCAGCATAACTACTGCATGAGTGTTAGTAAAAATGTACGACAGTTGATTTTCAAAATTTTTTGAAAAATCATGAAAATTTCCTATAAATGAAAATTTTGACCGTGATATCATCTACAAAAGCAAATTTCAAAACTTTTCAAGAAAATATTTAAAAACTAATTTTTCTCTTCAATATTCATCCTTTTTATCTAGGATTTATTCTCTATAACCCTTAAAATGGCATTTTTTCCATCACATGTGTATAAAGCCATTTATGCATGACTAAAAGGTCTTGAAAATATCCATTTTGCTTGGAAGAGGTTAACCTTTACTAGGGCAATCTTTAGACTCCTAATCTTAGATATTTAGAAATGTCAAAAAAAGAAATCAGAAAAAATTAGGTGTCTATAGCTGGCTGTCTTTGGCCGCTACTAAGAATTCAGAATAGGGCAAAGATAAAAAGACATGATTTCACCTGAGCTGTAAAGTCTTTAAAAAAAAAAAGCAAAATTGAATATATACATTAAAGTGAAATAAAATAACTAATGACGAAACCTAAGTTAGGATGGTGACTAAGATAGAACTTAAGTATAAAAGGTTGACTAAGATGAAATAATACTAGTCAACTTAGGTGACTAGGGCAGAACCTATGTCTAAAAAGATTGATCAGGCGAAACCATGACAATCAATGGGATGACCAGGATGAAACCTAGGTCTAAAAGATTGATCAAGGTAAAACCATGATAATCAATGAAAGAGATCAGAATAAAACCTAAGCCTAATAGAGTTAACCAAGATGAAACCATAATAATCAACTTGGGTAGGACCAGGGCAAAACCTAAGTTTAAAAGGGTTGACCAGACTGAAACCTAAGTCTAAAAGGTTCACCAACACAAAATCTAAGTCAAAAAAGGTTTATTGAGACAAAACATACTAGTCAACTTGGGTGACTAGAGCAAAACCTAAGTCTAAAAGGGTTGACAGGGACAAAAACATACTAGTTAACTTAGGTGAGCAGGGTGAAACCAAGTCTAAAAGTGTTACAAGGATGAAACCATACTAGTTAACTTGGGTGAATAGGGTAAAACCTAAGCCTAAAAGGGTTGGCCTAGGTAAAAAAATGGTAGTCAATAGGGTTACCAAGGTAGAACCTAAATATAATGGGTTGACTGGGGTGAAACCATGAGAGTAAACAAGGGTGACCAAGGCAGAACCTAAGTTTGATTGATTAACTAAGGCAAAACCATGACAATCAAAAAGGGTAACCAGGGTAGAACCTAAGTCTAATGAGTTGACTAAGACAAAACCATACTAGTCAACTTGAGTGATTGGGGCAAACCTAAGTCTAATGGGTTGATCGAGTAAAACCATGACAGTCAACAAGGGTGACTAGGTGAAAACTCCATCGATATTTTGCCTAATTGAATAGAGCTGACTCAAAACATACTTCATCATCATTCCATATGATCGAATAAAGAGGATAAAAAATTTAACATATCATGAGGGTTAATCTTTTCGTATTTTGGTGAAGCCTCATCAATTTAAGCCTTATTGTCGCTAATTTCTTTTCTTCTTGATATGTTAGCGATGCCTAATCAATCATAGCCTTATTATTTCCAATTTCTTTTTTTCCTGAAAGGCTTTGAATTTCACATCAAAGATAAACTCTAAAATTTTGAAAATGCTTCGAATTTAACCACCAAAGTCTAGTTTTTAAATAGATTCTTTTAAATGCGTCAGATATCACCATCAAAGACTTTGAAGCAAACTTTTTTTCTTTTTAAATGCTTCAGATATCGCCATTAAAAACTTTAACATTTCATATGATTGATCAATGGTTGATGCAATTATACTTACTTAAGCAAGTATGTCATGCCATGATCATAAAATGATGACATTATTTGAAGGGATCAAATAATGAAAATACATAGATCACTAGTTTAGAGAGTGATGCAAATGCTCATGGAACAATGCAAATGCTCGTAGAATACTGCAAATGCAAGTATCAATGAAGAGGTACATGCATGAGAGATTATGCAAATGCCAATATCACCTAAATATGGTAGATAATTGTGAAATGATACAAAAATCAAGTATCGGATGCAACATAAGCTATTAAGAATGCAAAAATTGAAACTCTATCTAGCTATCTATTAGATCTAACTTAACTTCTTTCATTAATTCCATATCAAGACATATTTTTATCCTCCCATGCCTTAGGAAAGATCATTTTTTTCAATCTTTTGCAATCATCTTGTTCCAGTGATTTTAAAATTCAAAATTTTTTCCTTCTCATGGGTTAATATTGCCTTAATTTTATACCCTTTAATCTAGAAAACCCTTGTCTCTTTTCATGACACCTTTTGAAGTTTTTTCAAATAATTATCTAATTATAAAATGTATTTTGTTTAAAACCTTTAGAAAAGCATGTGATGTTCAAATCTTTTGGATACTAATGATCTTTGTTGAAAATTTTCCTAAATAACAATCTGTCTCAAAATGGGTTGAAAAGCTTAAAAGAATACTGGGTTGGTCCAAAATTTTCAAAAATGGATAAGATACATGCCTTAGCTTCTTAGGCATGAATGGATCAAGTTGTATGAAGTACAAATTTCTTTGAAAATCAAACAAATTTGAAGTTCCTTAAAGTTTACTAACTCTTAGCACTTTGACAGGTACCAAGACTGACCATGAAAGGTTTAGAAATAAAAGGTTAAGTCGAAAAAATGATGGATTAATTTTTAGAGATGGTTTCTTTAACTAAGAGTTAACAACCTAAGATACTCGAGGGTTTTCGGATGTCCTTAAATTTCTTCAAATTGGTTTTTCCCTTGTAAAATTTCGGTAATCCCCATAAATGATATACATGGTTCTCTCATTTTGCTTTAGATTGCCCATTTTTAGGTTTTCATTCTAAACATCATTCTTTCCTTCTTTTCATTTCTTTTTCCTTCACTACATCATCATGCTCTTAAGAAATATCTTTCTAAAAGAAAATTTTTCTTGGGAAATTAGGCCCTAAGTTTAAATAATCATATTTGATCAAAATGAACTTTTCTAGGTATGTAATGCAAGCAAAGGTTCAGGGTTCAGAAAGGAAAGATGAACAGGCCCAAATATAGTATTTAAAGGTGCTCAAATTGAGAATTATTTTATAAGAAGTTTGTTCTTTCTATTTTTTTGGAGCACTACGTTTCCTTTTTTCTTCATGTTTTCTTTACTTTTCATTTTTTTCTTTCCTCTTCCTTTTTCCTTCATTTCTTTCTTTTTAGTTTTCTTTTTTTTTTCTTTTTTCACTTGTTCTTTTTTTTTAAGGAATTACAAATTTTAAGAAACTTAGCTCATTTTGCATTTGCCCAAAATGTTAAAAATTTTTGAAAATTTGAATAGGAAATCTACCCCTTATATTTTCTCCAATTTTCTTCAATTCTTCCAATGTGAAGGGTGATCCTCAATCAGGGGTTACCAAAAGAAATAATTTTTTAGACTTAAAGGGGTAACAAATGGAATAATTTTCTATATCTGTGAAAAGATGATGAAAAAAGGCCATTTATAACTTCAAACACAACCATTTAGGCTAAAAGGTCATTCCTCATGAAAAAGATTCTTCAGAAATATCTTGAGCATCTTAATCACATGATAATGCATCTGAATTTTCTTTTCTTTATCTCCTTCTCTTTTTTTTTTTTTTGTTTTTTTTCTTCAAAAATTCATGCATGCATTCATCTTCTTTCTCTAATTTGCAAGCATGTTCCATTTTATCACCAATGGAAAATCAGGTAATGTAGGGATTCATATTTATAATGAAAATTTTATGCTTAATCTGCAATGATGGGTAATGAGCTATATTTAAAATGATCATAAATAGGCAAGGCTCAAAAAGGTTTTGTTACGGACATGGGGGCAATTTTGTTTAGTCATTGTGCCTCAAAATAAAAATAATAAGTGACTTCTAAGGGATGGTCACAAAATTCATGTTTTAGCTAATGGAAAAGAAATGAGATTTTAGGCAAAATCTTGGCACATATCCAATTGCCATGATTAGGTTCCTTAGAAGAACATTTCATTTGTTTAATTTTTAAAGTAACTTATACACTTTTGGAAGCTTCATTTATCATTTTTTATCCAGGAAAACAGAGTTTGGGAACTTTAAATTTCTTCCCTGAACTATTGGTTTTTTAAATGATCATGGTTTTATTCACAAGAAAATGAATGCAAAGATACAATCTCATTTTCAACATTGATCATTAGTATTCTTGAGACTTTTCATCATCATGTTTTCA
>JBBYHK010000275.1:0-12695 GCA_038382065.1 Adansonia grandidieri | reverse complement strand
TTTTCCAAAACTTCATGCATTAAAGAGGATTATATCTAAATAGAGACCAAATGGAACCAATTTAACCGAGACCAAAGGGAGACAGTTAGTAGGTACCGATTTTTGGCGTCATGTGGAGGCTCATCCTTCCCTGCACGTAACAACTCCCGAGCCCAACCAACAAATCTTTCGACTCATAGACCCTGAAATCAATGTTCTGAGATTTGTAACTCATAATATTGTTTTCAATATGCATCCGATCTTGCCCAACCTAAAATGATCGGTGGTAACTCCAAGTTTATAACCACTTCATGGCGGCCATCTGAGACTAGTTGGATGAGCGATTCGCCCAATGGTCTCTTCCCTTTCCTACCCATTATTATGCCTAATCAAAGTCCTAATCATGGGATAACTCAAAGGCTTGATCATAATCAACCATCATTTATTTTAAGTCAAGCGCGTTTTGCCCTTTGGATCGTTCGAAGTTTTAAAGGTCAGGCACGTGGTGACACCATCGATAATAACTATTTGCTACAGAATTTTAAATTGAATTAAATTAAATTATTATTTATATATAATTTTAATTATAGTAATAAATTTATAAGTATAATTATGTATATAATTATAATAGTCAATTTCATATATAATAACCAATATAATAAAAATGGTTATTTTGTAATTATAAAACAAATTAAATATAATTAATGCAGTAATTAAATAAAAGTTCATAAATAAAAGTATAATGGTATTTGAATATAAATTCTAAACAATTGTTTAAAATGTTATACAAATCATCCTATTCAAAATCTCGATTTTGTAATCGGATCCACCTTCATTACTATATCTTGCACTAGAAGTTTAGCTCCATCACGTGACTACATTAAAAAATCATTTGCATGTACGTAACATCTATTAACAAAATTACACAATTATTAATACAAATATATTCTTAATCCATAATTCAATATATATTCTCAACCATATATATCTCAACCCTAATTATAATATGAATATATGCAATCCTATGGCATTCTAGAGTCATAAGTTTAATGAAACTGAGAGATGGTATACGGTCTAAGAAAAGGAGATGACAATAGTGGTGCATTGCTTGTGCACATGGAGACATTACAAGTTAGGGTCTAAGTTTGTTGTCTTTACTGATAATGTTTGCAAACAGTTATTTTTCAACCTAGAAAAAGTCATCCCCCAAACAGGCATGTGGCAGGTTTTACTAGTAGAGTTTGATTTCAGCATAGAGTACAAGCAGGGAAAACTAATGCTGTAGTTGATACGCTAAGTCGAAAGGTAGATCTTGCAGCCATTAGTTGCCCTAAAAGTGCAATATCGGAGTGCATCAAGGAAAAGTTGTCCCATGATCCCATAGCCAAAACCATTATGGAGAATGCCAAAGAATCACAAATCTAACAATTATAATAAACTAATTATAAACATAATTATTTTAAAATTAATTATAAAATAATAAATCTATAAAAAATTATATTAATCATTGTTGCCATGTACACCTTTTTTCTTTTCTTATCTTTATATAATTCGAAGTAGGTGCACTTGACTTAAAAGATATATGGTGTTTGGTCAGAGCCTTTAAGTTATCCATTGGTTAGGACTTGGATTAGGCATAGTGATATGAAATAGAGAAAGACTGTTGGACGAATTGCTCATCTAATTGGTTTTGGAAGGTTACCATGAAGAAACTATAAATTTGGAGTCGCCACTGAGCATTTTGGGCTAGGCATGATCGAATGCCTATTGAAAATAATATTCTGAGTTACGAAACTTAAAATGTTGATTTCAAGGTCTACAAGGCCCAGAGATTTGTTAGTTGGATTCAGGAGTTGGTTATGCATAGGGAAGGATTAGCATTTAGTCTACAATGCCCGAAATCAATACCCGCTAACTATATCTCACTTCAATTCGGCCTAATCGATACCATTTAGTCTTTATTTTGATATAATCACCTTTTATGCATTAATTCTTTTGGAAATTATAGATCTGGGTTTTGATAGAAAATTTTATATCACCTATGCGTCGCGAAGGTATGAGGAGCAAAGGGATTTTTTATGAAAATAATTTTCAAATTAAATTTTAAAAATTTGAATATTCCGTATTAGGCACTGGAGAGATACTGATACAAAAAAGTGCCTTGTAGATATTTTTTGAAAAACAAATCTTAAGTATGAATGCATGATAGTCATTACAAAAAAAGAAACATGTTAGTAAGATGAAAAAGAATATAATAGTATCACAAACAAGCAATCATAAACAAAAGAACATAAAAAAAAGGGACTATTGGAATATATCTCTTAATTGTCTTCAATTATTGAAGAATAATCAAAATGACAATTTGGAAATGTGTTTGGATTCGATGTAATTTGAGGGACAAAAAAAGGTTATAATCAAAGCAATTTGGGGTATCCAAAAGAGTTGGCACACATGAATACTAAGGTGTCAAAACTTTTAACGATAGGTATTCACTTTTTTTATAAAATTTTTGTATAAAAACTCTATATTATTTTTATATTAGTTTTTATGGAATTTCCCTTAAAAATAATGTAATTTTGTTGGAAATGGATGGTAATTTCCAATGGATGTTTATTTCTAATGGATTTATTTCTGATGGAAAATTTTTGTCAGAAATATCCTTTCTCTTGTATTGTATGAGAATGCCGTGAATAACTGCTGAATGTTGGAGACAATGCAATAAGAGTGTTGGTCTTAGTCATTATTGTTGACATATCAATCTTCATTACAATCATGTATTTAGATGATTATTATGCTACTAACAATATTAGGAACTAAAGGATAGTATGGACTATAGCTCATAACATTTGAATATGAAGTGTTAGCAAAAGGGAAAATGTGTTGTGTCTTAAGATGTGTTCTAAGCCCATAAATGTGTGTCAAAGTAGTCTCAAGCCTTCCAATAACTTGAAAACAACACTAAGGGTTAAAATCTAGATATGTAGACACATTGTCCCCATAGTTTTTCTACAAAGAAGTAACATAGTTTTCTTACAACAAAAAAATGTTAAAATATGTGTAATCATGAGACATTTTAATTGACACAATTATATAAATAAGACAATAATGAAATTTTTGGACTTACAGTAATGACACAAACTTGTTGTCTACATAATCTCTTAAACCCTCAATACTTATATGGGTCTTGTTGAACAATTCCAGGAATGTCATGTTACGCTGTAACTTTTGTGACTACAAAAAAAATTGAAAATTTAAAGTTAGTTTAACAAAAATATATATATTAAAATATAAGTTATGCAATATTTGTATAAATAATAAATTTTACCATCTTGGAACCTACAAAAAAGATATAGAATTGATCCTTCAGTGTGCTTCATGATGTTTCCATCATTTTTGATGTTTTTATTAGCTTTGGCTTTCTTTGACTATTTTATCTAAGCCTTAGTACTCCAAACATTGTCAATACTTTGGTCCTAAATATTGACCAATATTTAACCACGTAGAAACCCTTGTACTTGTCAATCTTATAAATCTTGAAGAAGGCAAAAGCATTAATTTTGTTAGTATTTAACATATCCTAAGGCATCTTTCTCTAGTGGCCTCAAATAATTTTCTAACAGGTGTTAGCTTTAGAGGCTAATTGCATTTTCCCTAAAACCAAATAGCTAGTAAGAATTAATATATGAGACTAAACAGAATTTGTTAAGCAAATTAAATTTTTATTTAGTTTATATGCAATCATACCATTACCCACTAAGGCCAACGACAATAGTAATGGCAAAGCGATGTCGATAACAATGAAAATGGTCAGGGAAAATGACATCAACAATGTGTAGACACCTAATTTTATTCAAGCCCTTTTCCCAGCAATCCTAAAATATACGAGATCGATAATTAGGTAATAATCTCGTGGGGTGGAATTAATGTTATCGGTGTTGGTCAAAAATGATCATGGCCTTGGATAATTTTCATGCTTGATTTTTATGATATTTGGACTATTTTATTAAGTTTAAAACTTATAGGGGCCCAAATTTTGAGGCCTTGAAAGGGTATTTCCCAAGTTGGCCAAACCATATGTAGGTATATCGGTAAATTTTTTTATATTTTTAGGTATTTGTAATTATGAAAAGTTTAAGGATTAAATTGTAAAAATAAAAAAATTATTTCAAGGTTTCCATGCTTGGCCGAGAGCTTCATGTACCCTTAGGGTGTAATTCATGCATTTTTAACATGTTGAAATACATATCATGAATTTAATCCATTAGGGACTTTATTTAATTTAAAAAGTTTAGGGACTTATTTGAAAAAGGTGAAAAAATGTTCTAAGGCCAAGGATGTTTGAGCGAATGCTTTTGGTAATATTTGGAATGTTTTCCACGTTGATTTTAACGTGTCTGAATTTATTTTTGGATGTTTATTTTACGTAAGGACAATTTTGTATAGTTAGAAAAGTTTGGGGGCCATTTAGTAAAGCCTTGCATTCTAAGGTTAGAATGGTCATTTGTCATATCAAATTACCTTAGATGGTATTTTGGTCATTTTGGAACATTTTATCATTTTTGCTATCCATTTTGGTGTAAAATGCAAGTTTGAGAAAAATAGGGACTTAATAGCAATTTTTACATTTTATGTCATATATGATGTCAAAAGCTACCTATTTAGTGCAACATTGTAATTTCATATCATTATCGAGTCCTTTACGGTACCAATACTCATATGTTCAAGGTACACCCTGGGGTTATTTTAATAATTTACCCTAGAATAGAATCCAATATGATCACTGGGATGCTTTTATGTCGAAGGTCTATAATAGGGATATGTTTGTCTTTTTAAAAGGTCATCGAGTCCTTTAAGGTACCGAGATACTTATATATAGAAGGTACACCCGAGGGGTATTTTAATCATTTATCATAAAATTGAATCTTTTATGATCACCGAGATACTTTTATATCTAAGGTGCATAATTAGATAGGTTCATCTTTTTATAAAGTTATCAAGTCCTTTAAGGTTACTGGGATGTTTTTGTAATGAAGCCAGTCCTTAAAGGTATTTTAGTAATTTACATTAGTACCAAATCCTATGTAATTGCGAGGATACTTCTATGTTGAATGTGTATTCTAGGGGACATTTTGGTTTCTTCGACTAAACCTCAATCCTTAGAGCCTAGTTTTATACTTTTCATCAATATTAAGTCTTAGGACAAATTTTTATTATTTGTCATAAAAATGAAAGTTCCAAAATTAAGGCAATAACTTCGAGTTAAAGTGGTACATGGAATATCTTTCAATTTATGGAAGGGGTTTCATGGATTGTTTTAATAACCAGATATCATTTTTTAATGAGTAAAATAGAGATTTTTTAAATTTCAGAAAAATAAAACCTTTTGTATTTCTCCAACCCTTGGTGAGGTATGAAAGATATTTTAATTTTTTTAAAACCTTTCATATTCCTTCAGCACTCGATGGGGTACGAAAAAGAAACTAATAAAACTTTTCGTGTTTCTCTAGTCTTCCATGGGGTACGAAAGATTTTTTATTTTAAAAAATATTGAAAACCTGATTTTATCAAGCAGAATAATAATTTTATTTCATAAAATTTTATTTTGATAAAGGGAATTAGAATTAAATACCAAATACTAAAAATCAGATAAAATCATATTTAAATTAACATGTGATTAATAAGGTATAAATTATCAAATGTCATGAGAGGGATCAATCTTTACTTATGATTGTAACTGAGTTTCGAACCCTTTCATTGCTTTGGTATTATCATAGACCTTGGAGTTTGTTTTTAAGGGTTTTGTAACCCTTAAAATACGAACTTGATGGGTGATTAATTTCTCTTAGCTGAAACAGATTAATGGTGACTCCAAAATAAATGGTTGTTCGTAACAACTATTTAAGGTTAAGTTAATTGAGCGATTCATTTCAACAACTCAATCCCCAATGCAAAAAATATGAAAAAAAAATAATGATATGGCTCCTAAAAATGAAAAAAAAAATAATGATACATATATATATAAGAATGAGGGTTACACTTGCCTTTTAAATTGGATTGATCAAGATTCGTATCCTAGCCATGTTGTAACATAACAACACAAAACCAGCAAGCCATCAATGAAAGGAGAAGGCAACAATAGTAACACAAATAAAATAGGAAAATTTGTGAGAAAAATGAAAAAAAATAAAAAAAGCATAGTCAATCATCATACCAACCTGGCCAATGCAAGAAAGAAGCTCTAAGAACAAAAAGGCAACAATGATGGGACAACGAAAAGGTAAAAAAGCACGAATGACGAGGGATTAGGAAAAGAAGGGAGAAGAAAAGGAAAAAAAAAGGACAAAAAAGCAGAAGAAAAGAACAAGGTCAGATTTAATCTAGCTTGACTTATATCTGATGAAATTTTCATCATTTCCCATGGAAATATTGTTAATTTGGTGACAATTTGAAAATGTATCCTTTGGAAATACTTATTTTCAATGGATACTCCCTTGAAATATGCTTTTAGTGTTCCAAGGAACATTTTTTTTGAAATACTTATTTTTGGTGGCTACTCTCTTAGAATATTTTTTCATATTTCGAGGGATATTCCATCAAAAGTAATGTTTCTAATAGAATATCCTTCAAAGATAACTTTACTAATGGAAATGGCCCTCTAAGCATTGTTTACCACTTTATCTCTTTTATACACATGCAGCATGAAGAGTAAAAAAACTTATCTTCCAAAAAGGAATCCTTACATTAGTCCTATTCTATTAGTATGAGATTTACAATCAACAAAATTTTCTTCCTTCCTAATAAAAAGAATTTGATTCTCATTCTTTTGCTATATTGCATTATTCAATCATTAAGAAGTACTATCATGCTTACAACAATTTTATCAATTTATTTCTTGTATATGCATGTAATTTGAGGGAGTAAAAAAAACTTAACTTCCTAAGAAGTATCATTGCATTAGTGGGTTCCACGCAATATTATATTATCTTTTTAATTTATTTTTAAGATAACTTGAAAAATAAAAAAAAATTATTGTATGGAAGCCACCCATACAATTTTGCTTTAATTTGATTTTTCGTTTATGCATGGAAGTCACCCTCAAACATGATTTTTTTAAACAAATATTTAGTTGAGAACTGCCTTCACTAATGGCAGTTTCCCATCTAATCTAAAAAACTAGTGCATTTTGAAACATAGAAATAAAAGTTTCGTAATTTGAAAAATAAAAATAAAATTTATCATTATTGAAATAAAAAAATTAAGTATTTTGACAGATATTTTTGTTAAAAAATCATACAGTTTTCAAAGGATTTTTTCAACAGAATACTTATAGTGTCCTTGATTATCCAACAAAAAATTTCCTTGATTAGTCCATTAAAGGATGAACTTTCACCTCTTTCAATGTTGTTCGACGTCTGTCGCCTCCTAAATTCCACTGTGGCCTCCCTTAATCCCAATGTCACTCCTCACCATTCCCAATCGAGCCTTAGAAGTCCTAAACCTCCAAAGTGGCCACACATCTTTTGTTATTTGCTAGTCATTTCGTGTTTGCCTTTTGGTTTCCTTGGGTATCTCTATTGTAGAGGTTTGTTTTAAAGTGTGTTGATTGTGTGTGGTGGGTGAATGGTGGTGGAAATGAGTATGAGTAGTTTGGTGGTTGCAGTGAGTTTTTTTTTTTTTGTAATTTTTGGTAGCTAACAAAAAAAAAAAAAACCTCTTTTGTTTGTGATTTGGAAGGTTATTTGTAAGAACAGAAAATTTTAGATTTTCTAGGATTAGGTTTCACCAAGGAAAAAGAAATTGGGAAAGAAATAATTTTGGTGAAGATAGACTTGAATGGAAGCTCTTAAAAGGCATAATGTGGTTGGTGTGAGTGTGTACAGGTGGGTTGCATAAAGGTTGAAGGTTGGTTAGGGTGGCTAGCAGCCTAACCAGCTACCTTATCATGACTTCGTACTATTTATTATTATTAATTTTAATTAATTAAAATTATAACTGATGAACACAAAAAAAAATTAAATATAGAAATAAAAATTTGTTCTTTTTTTTAAACTTGCAGTAAGGCCTAATCAATATTAAACTTTAAAAAAAGAACTGAGCTTTAGGAGATAAGCTCCAAAATATAAGTTTCATGAACTTAACAAAAGTTTAGACAATAGATCAATAAAATAAACCCTAGTGAAAAATGAAAAAAACTACCTAAGATAAAAGTACTAGAATAGATAAACAAAATCATGTATCCAATTACGATTTCAACTCAGTCCATTCTTTTGCACGATTCCTAAACTTACTCCAACCAAAAATAGGTGTCTTCAAACCTTTCTCAATTGCAAAAAATAATTTATTGGGAGTTATTTTAAATTAAAAAGTTGAGTTAAAAATAAAAAAATTTAAAAAAATATTTTTCACCTAATATTTGGGTCCAAAATTAAACATAGGAAAGTAAAGCTCTTAGGATTTTCTTTGAACTTAAATATAAAAGTATTTTATCACTTTTGATTTCTTCAAAAATTGATTTTTTGCAAAAAAATGTTAGAAATCAAGAATAATTTATTTTCAAGAAAGCATTAATTAAATAAAGTACTTTAAAAATTCATTTTTAATTAATAATGTTAAAATTGAAAGTGTTCTCGATCTATAGACACTTAATTTTGTCTAAGCCTTTATTCAAGTATTACAAGGCATCAATAAACTCAAATAGGCAAGTATGGTTCCATTTACCATAAATCATTCTCGGCAAAGGTAAGATATTTGAAAAGTCAAAGATATGAAAAATCCACATTTTTACATGATTGCGTCGATAGATAGACCTTATTTATCAATACAAGATCCCCACGTCATCACAATTTCAAAGTTTCATTGCTTGTATCTATACCAAGGGTATTTGCATCGGTACAGGGTTATGTCATAGCTAAAGTAATGATTTTTTGTCAAAATATATCAATAAATAAGTGAATGTATCGATACAAGCTTGAATGTATTGATACATACTCCAATGTATCAATACATCTGGAACAAAAATCTAATATTTATTGATATATAATGCTTTGTATCAATACAAAATGCTTTGTTTAAAGACAAAATCCATTAATCAATACATATTGCTTATTTGGCCTAGTTTGAGGCATTTTCACCGCTTTGCATTATTGCGTTACAACTCGAATTTGGCCATGATTTTGGCTCCAAAAGTCATACAATCTCAGACATAGCCTCATCCATACCATGTGGATTTATTTTTGGGCCTTAAGCATTAGATTTACACATTTTGGAAAGGTGCATTAAGGTTGGTTTGAGGACATTTCATGTTGAAATCTAGTTTAATGAAAGGCAAATTTGAGATTACTCAAGTTGCCATGCATGGCTTTCTTTGGCACCAAGAATGTTGAACCAACTAATCACGTATTGAAAGCTTAGCCTTGGGTACAATGACTCATCAAATTTTAAATGGCTAATGGCTTAAATTTCTCCATTGTTAGGTCAATTTGGGCTGAGGTTAATCCCTATATGTAGGATACTTTCATACTTAGCCAAAGATACATTCCTTATTATTGCCTAAGCCTCTTACACTCTCCTCCCTTAGCCTAAACATTATTCTTGTAACTCCCCCTTCACCCCTCCAAAAACCATTCTATAACCTCCCATTTCCTCCATTTCTACACTCTAATCTTCCCTCTATTAATATTGCAACCTTAAGCTCTTCTTTTATTCATTTCTTGTTAATCCATAACAAAAAAAAAAGGAATGAAAGTAGCTCAAAGTTGGAGCAGTTTTTTGCTCAAAGGCAAAGCAAGGATTTAAAGCTTTTTTAGTATACTTTTTATCCCTTATTCATTTATTTTATATTATTATCAGCATGTCCATCACTTTGTGAGCCATATCCATGTGAACGTGACCTTATTAGGGCTCTTATGCATTAATTATTGCCTTAGTTGTGGTAGTTTTAGGACCTTGATGATTTCTTGATGCCTTGATGTTGTTTGGATGACTAAAAATTCCATGTTTCATTTTGTCATCAAAATAGGCCCTCCTCATGCATTTCTTCTTATGTCTCTCTCATTTTCATATGCTTAATTTATGTTTAAATGTTCGTCCTAACATCTTTCAAGTATAGCCATGCATTTTGATGCATTTCTACCATGTTTTAATTAATTAAATATTAAGTTATGTTTTTGTTTTGGTTGTTCATTCATATATAAAGTTTTTACTATGTCTAGTTTATCACATGTTTGATAAAATTCCTCTATGATTGCTTATAAAAAATATGTTTTCTAAAAAGCCCTAATTTAAGTCCATGTTAACTTCAATAAATGAAGACTAACATGGATTCAATGTTTTTAATCCATTGGTGCTCCAATCTTAGGGACAAATGAAGCTTTTATATTTATGGTCTAATGAGGAAAAATAAATTATGTTTTTTAGGCTAGAAAAATATTTTTGGTTTTACAACTTTTTTGATTTACTACCTTGTTTTGAGCCTCGAGTAGTGACTTGATGGAAGGGGTAACAGGTCATTCACTAGCTCAACTTTCCAAGACTTTAAATGAACTCATGATCCCACTACCTTAGAACCTAATTTTTGAACATTCATATGTCCAATCCCTTGACATATGACTCGAAAACCTTAAAACCTAAAAGCACCAATTATAAAAGCCAAACAGTGAGCATCTTTTCTCTTGTCTCTCGATAAGTTAAAAGCACAAATGGATTCCATAATCGTTTCCTCCTTTGTTTAAAACCTGTTGGTCATTGGTGGGTTAAAAAACTCTGCTTCATTATATATATATAGATAAAGAATAATAAGGCAATATATAGGAATTCTCGAATAGCTTAATCTCTTCCTTCATGAGTACTTTTTTTGTCATGATCGACTGATTCAACAACACTAAGTCTAATTCTCCTTCCTTTATTTCAAGTGTGGTACTTGCCGCACTGTGAACCCGACTTGGAAAATTGTTTTCTCAATCTAAATGTTTTTTTTTTTTGGGAATTTAATGATATTTTTCCTTAAAAGGAATTAAATTACCATTCTAATGGTATCTCATTTGCCCCTAGACATGCTCGGAGGAGGGAGAAGGGAGTTGTGATTTTTCAAACCTTTGCTATATGAAACCCTTAGAATCAATGATTTGTACTCTGTTTGTGCCATTTTAGCCTATCAAATAATTTGGATTTCTTAAATATTTTTCTTCAAAATTGAAATTCCCTTTTTAGAAATGTATTATTTATGATTTAATAATTCCAAATGAGTCCGAGGCATTTTTTCACAATTTGTTGCACCCTTTCCCCTGAATGCTCTATTAATGCTGAATCAAACCTTACTTCAAAAATTAATTCCTCTTATGAAGCAATTTTCTAGGATTGTCAAAATATTTTTACGTTAATCCTTGTTGAGTTGCCTTTCCAAGGGTATCTCATTTGCCCCATAATGCCTTCAGATGAGCCTATAATAAGTTCGGGAAGGCAGACAACATGATGTCGTCACCTACTTTTGACCTTAATCAAAATTAATTGAGTTTTCTCGCATCATCTTCTTAAGCATTTGAATGCCTTGAGATAAATCCATTTGATTCCCCATGGAGTCATGTGTCACAACATAGGTCCCATTAGGCTTGGATCAAGCTCTAAGAAGTTAATTTTGTCTTTTATTTCAATTATCTGTTTCACTTTAAAATACATATTTTCATTAAAAATTTTCACTTTCCTAAAATACAAAAATTCTCATCCTTAGGGATACTCCAACCCATCTTTTGAAGGAATATTCTAACCTCACATTTCCAAAACTTTTAAAAACCTAAATTTTTTCTTTCCCTGACTTCCCTTAACTTTTTTATTAAAACCCTTTCTTATGCCTCAAATGACTGTCAAGTCCAAATGTGTCTCAAAATTGTCATTTTGGTTATGCCACAATAACCGAGGTCAATTAGAAGATACATCTCGACCACCCTTCTTTTCATTGCTTTTTTCTGTGTTTACTTTTTTGCAATATTTATTATTCTCCTTTATGTCATACTAACATGTTTCTTTCCTTAATGATGGTTTTGCATCCATGTTTTAAAATCAACTTTATGAAAATATAAAGCAATGTTTCATATCGATATCCCTCCAGTGCTCAATATAGAACACCCCAAAAATATTTTCAACCTTACATATCGCCATTCCTTCAAGATACATAACGGTATCAAACCTTTTTGAAAATCCAAACTTATTATTTTCAAAATTCATGCATTGTAAAAGGGGATTATATATAAATAGTGACATAACAAAACTGAGAAAACCAAAACTGAGATAACTATTTGGCCAAAAGGTACCAATTTAAGGTGTCATGGGTATGTTAATCCTTCTTCACAAGTAGCTAACTCTCGAACCCTTTTAAAATGAATTATAGTATGCTCAAAATGTAAATTCAGTATTTTGAGTTTCACAACTCAAAAATACTAGTTTTAGTTAGTGTCCAATCACACTTAGCCCAAAATGATCAGTGTTGACTCTGAGTTTTGGCTGCTTTAAGGTGGCCATCCAAGACCAGTTGGATGAGCGATTTGTTCTACGGTCATGACAAACATTTTTTTTTTCGCACACAATCACCCCAAAAGAAATCCCAATCAAGGGATGACATTTTTGAATCGAGCGCATCATCTAAGTGATCAAGGGGCACGTGGCAACACAATCAATTGCCTTATTTTGTAGTTTTATTTTTAATTATCTTTAACCATGATTTA
>JBBYHK010000223.1:0-12704 GCA_038382065.1 Adansonia grandidieri | reverse complement strand
CCAATGAGGAGAATGTATTTATGGTGCCCAATTATGAATTGAAAGGAGATTATTATGTAAATCCGTGTTTATCCCAATTGAAAAACAAACTTTAATTCTAAAAATTGCCAAAAGAGAAGTGTTTCTTATGAAACTAAAGCAATAATTCATTTATTCCAGTGCAAAGAATGAATTTGTGGTGCCCAATCATTGAAAGAAAGGAGATTATTACGTGAATCCTTGTTTATCCAATTGAAAATGAACTTTTATTCTAAAAATGGTAGAAAGAGATGATTTCTTATGAAACCAAAGCTTCAATATCATTATCCCAATGATGAGAATGTGTTTATGGTGTGTAATCATTAAAATAAAAGAGATTATTATGTGAATCCGTGTTTGCCCAAATCAACGAACGAACATTAATTCTAAAAATGGTAGAAAGAGATGTTTTTCTTATGAGACCAAAGCATGAAATCATTTATCCCAATAAGGAGAATGTGCTTATGGTGCCTAATCACGAAAAGAAAAGAGATTATTATGTGAATCCATGTTTGTACAGACCGACGAACAGACATTAATTCTAAAAATGGCAGAAAAAGAATTTTTCTTATGAAACCAAAGCATCAATACCACTCATCCCAATGATAAGATTGTGTTTATGGTGTCCAATCATTAAAAATAAAAGGAGACTATTTTATGAATTCATGTTTATCCAATTGAAAATTGAACTTTAATTCTAAAAATGGTAGAAAGACATTTTTCTTATGAGACCAAAGCTTTAATATCATTTATCCTAATGATGAGAAAGTGTTTATGGTGCCTAATCATGAAAAGAAAGGAGATTATTATGTGAAACAGTGCTTGTCCAAATCAACGAACGAACATTAATTCTAAAAATGGTAGAAAGAAAAGTTTTTCTTATGGAACCAAAGCACTAATACCATTTATCCTAATGAGGAGAATTTGTTTATAGAGCCCAATCATGAAATGAAAGGAGATTATAATATGAATCCATGTTTATCCCAATTGAAAAACGAACTTTAATTCTAAAAATGGCCCAAAGATAGGTATTTCTTATGAAACCAAAGCATCAATTCTTTTATCCTAGTGCACAAAATGAATTTGTGGGTGCCCAATCATTAAAAGAAAAGAGATTATTATGTGAATCTATATTTGTCTAGACTGAAGAACGAACATAATTCTAAAAATGGTAGAAAGAGAGGTTTTTCTTATGAAACCAAAGCATCAATTCATTTATCCCAATGAGGAGAATGAATTTGTAGTGTCTAATCATTAAAATGAATCCGAGTTTATCCAATTGAAAAATGAACTTTAATTCTAAAAATGGTATCAAGAGATGTTTTTCTTATGAAACCAAAGCTTCAATATCATTTATCTCGATGAGGAGAATGTGTTTATGGTGCGCAATCATGAAAGAAAGGGAGATTGTTATGTGAATCTGTGTTTGTCCAAATCAACGAACGAAAATTAATTCTGAAAATGGTAGAAAGAGATGTTTTTCTTATGAAACCAAAGCACGAATATCATTTATCCCAATAAGGAGAATGCATTTATGGTGCCTAATCATGAAAAGAAAGGGGATTATTACATGAATCTGTGTTTGTCCAAATCGACGAACGAACATTAATTTTAAAATTGGTAAAAAAATAAGCTTTTCTTATGAAATCAAAGCATCAATTCATTTATCCCAATGAGAAGAATGAATTTATGGTGTCCAATCATTAAAAGAAAGGAGATTATTATGTGAATGCGAGTTTATCCAATTGAAAAATAAACTTTAATTCTAAAAATGATAGAAAGTGATGTTTTTCTTATGAAACCAAAGCTTCAATACCATTATCCCAATGAGGAGAATGTGTTTATGGTGCTTAATCATTAAAAGAAAGGAGATAATTATGTGAATCTGTGTTCGTCCAAATCGATAAATGAACATTAATTCTAAAAATGGTAGAAAGAAAAGTTTTTCTTATGAAACCAAAGCATCAATTTATTTATCCCAATGAGAAGAATGAATTCGTGGTGCCCAATCATTAAAAGAAAGGAGATTATTACGTGAATGCAAGTTTATCCATTTGAAAATTGAACTTTAATTCTAAAAATGGCAAAAAGAGATGTTTTTCTTTTGAAACCAAAGCTTCAATATCATATATACCGATGAGGAGAATGTGTTTATGGTGGCTAATCATGAAAATAAAAGAGATTATTATGTGAATCTGTATTTGTCCAAATTGGCCAATGAACCTTAATTCTAAAAATGGTAGAAAGAGATGTTTTTCTTACGAAACCAAAGCATCAGTACCATTTATCCTAATGAGGAGAATGTGTTTATGGTAACTAATCATGAAAAGAAAAGAAATTATTATGTGAATCCATGTTTGTCTAAATAGATGGATGAACATTAATTCTAAAAATGGTAGAAAGAGAAGTTTTTCTTATGAAATCAAAGCATCAATATCATTTATCCAAATAAAGAGAATGTGTTTATGGTGCCCAATCATGAAAAAAAAGGAGATTATTATGTGAATGCATTTTATCCCAATGGAAAAGTGAACTTTAATTCTAAAAATGGTAGAAAGAGATGTTTTTCCTTTGAAACCAAAGCTTCAATATCATTTATCCCAAAAAGGAGAATGTGTTTATGGTGCCCAATCATGAAAAGAAAGGAGGTTATTACATGAATCCTTGTTTATGCCAATTGATAGATGAACTATGATTCAAATAATGGTGGGATGTAAAGTTTTTCTTATGAACCCAAAGCATCAATTCATTTATCCTAATGAGGAGAATGAATTTATGGTGCCCAGTTATTAACAGAAAGGAGATTATTATGTGAATGCATGTTAATCCCAATTAAAAATGAACTTTAATTCTAAAAATAGTAGAAAGAGATGTTTTTCCTTTGAAACCAAAGCTTAAATACCATTTATCCCAATGAGAAGAATGTGTTTATGGTGCCTAATCACGATAAGAAGGGAGATTATTATGAGAATCCGTGTTTGTCCAAATCGACAAAGGAACATGAATTCAAAAAATGGTAGAAAAAAAAGTTTTTCTTATGAAACCAAAGCATCAATACCATTTATCCCAATGAGTAGAATGCGTTTATGGTGCCCAATAATGAAAAGAAAGGAGATTTTTATGTGATCCGTGTTTATCCTAATTGAAAAATGAACTTTAATTTTAAAAATGGTAGAAATAGATGTTTTTCTTATAAAACTGAAGCTTCAATATCATTTATCCCAATGAGAAAAATGTGTTTATGGTGCCTAATCATTAAAAGAAAAGAGATTATTATGTGAATCTATGTTTATCCAATTGAAAAACATACTTTAATTCAAAAAATGGTAGAAAGGGATGTTTTTCTTATGAAACCAAAGCATGAATATCATTTATCCCAATGAAGAGAATGTGTTTATGGTGCCCAATCACGAAAAGAAAGGAAATTATTACGTGAATCCGTGTTTGTCCAAATCGACGAACGAATATTAATTCTAAAATTGGAAAAAATAGAGGTTTTTCTGAAACCAAAGCATCAATACCATTGATCCCAATAAGGAGAATGTGTTTATGATGCCTAATCATGAAAAGGAAAGAGATTATTATGTGAATCCATGTTTATCCTAATTGAAAACTTTAATTCTATAAATGGCCGAAAGAGAAGTATTTCTTATAAAACCAAAGCATTAATTCATTTATCCCAGTGCAGAGAATGAATTTGTAATGCCTAATCATTAAAAGAAAGGAGATTATTATGTGAAACCATGTTTATCCAATTGAAAAACAAACTTTAATTCTAAAAATGGTAGAAAGAGATGTTATTCTTATGAAACCAAAGTCTGAATGTCATTTATCCCAATAAGGAGAACGTGTTTATGGTGCCTAATCATGAAAAAAAAGGAGATTATTATGAGAATCCATGTTTGTCTAAATCGACAAACGAAAATTAATTCTAAAATTGGTAGAAAGAGAAGTTTTTCTTATGAAACCAAAGCATCAATACCATTCATCCTAATAAGGAAAATGTGTTTATGGTGTCCAATCATTAAAAAGGAATGAAGATTATGATATGAATTCATGATTATCCAATTGAAAAATGAAATTTAATTCTAAAAATGGTAGAAAGCGATGTTTTTCTTATGAAACCAAAGCTTCAATATCGTTATCCTAATGAGGAGAATGTGTTTATGGTGCCTAATCATTAAAAGAAAGGAGATAATTATTGAATCCGTGTTTGTCCAAATCGACGAACGGACATTAATTCTAAAAATGGTAGAAAGAGATGTTTTTCTTATGAAACCAAAGCATGAATATCATTTATCATAATGAGGAGAATGTGTTTATGGTGCCTAATCAGGAAAAGAAAGGGGATTGTTACATGAATCCGAGTTTGTCCAAATCAATGGATGAACATTAATTTTAAAATTGGTAGAAAGAAAAGTTTTTCTTATGAAACCAAAGCATCAGTTCATTTATCCCAATGAGAAGAATGAATTTGTGGTGCCCAATCATTAAAAGAAAGGAGATTATTATGTGAATGCAAGTTTATCCAATTGAAAAATGAACTTTAATTCAAAAAATGGTAAAAAGAGATATTTTTCTTTTGAAACCAAAGCTTCAATATCATATATACCGATGCAGAGAATGTGTTTATGGTGCTTGATCACAAAAAAAAAGGAGATTATTATGTGAATCCATGCTTGTCCAAATTGACCAATGAAAATTAATTCTAAAAATGGTAGAAAGAGATTTTTTCTTATGAAACCAAAGCATCAATACCATTTATCCCAATGAGGAGAATCCATTTTTGGTGCCTAATCATTAAAAGAAAAGAGATTATTATGTGAATCTGTGTTTGTCCAAATTGACGGACGAACATTAATTCCAAAATTGGTAGAAAAAGAAGTTTTTCTTATGAAACCAAAGCATCAATATCATTTATCCAAATAAGGAGAATGTGTTTAGGGTGCCCAATCATGAAAAGAAAGGAGATTATTGTGTGAATGTGTTTTATCCCAGTTGAAAAACGAATTTTAATTCTAAAAATGGTAGAAAGAGATGTTTTTCCTTTGAAACCAAAGCTTCAATATCATTTATCCCAATGAGGAGAATGTGTTTATGGTGCCCAATCATGAAAAGAAAGGAGGTTATTATATGAGTCCATGTTTATGCCAACTGACAGATTAACTATGATTTAAATAATGGTGGGATGTGAAGTTTTTCTTATGACCCCAAAACATCAATTCATTTATCCTGATGAGGAGAACAAATTTGTGGTGCCCAATCATTAAAAGAAAGGAGATTATTATGTGAATGTGTGTTTATCCCAATTGATAAATGAACTTTAATTCTAAAAATGGTGGAAAGAGATGTTTTTCCTTTGAAACCAAAGCTTAAATATCATTTATCCCAATGAGAAGAATGTGTTTATGGTACCTAATCATGATAGGAAAGGAGATTATTATGTGAATCTGTGTTTGTCCAAATCGACGAAGGAACATTAATTCTAAAAATGGTAGAAAAAATGTTTTTCTTATAAAACCAAAGCATCAATGCCATTTATCCCAATGAGTAGAATATGTTTATGGTGCCTAATAATGAAAAGAAATGAGATTTTTATGTGAATCCGCGTATATCCTAATTGAAAAATGAACTTTAATTCTAAAAATGGTAGAAAGAGATGTTTTTCTTATGAAACCGAAGCTTCAATATCATTTACCCCAATGAGAAGAATGTGTTTAAGGTGCCTAATCTTTAAAAGAAAAGAGATTATTATGTGAATCCATGTTTATCCAATTGAAAAACAAACTTTTATTCTAAAAATGGTAGAAAGAGATGTTTTTCTTATGAAACCAAAGCATGAATATCATTTATCCCGATGAGAAGAATGTGTTTATGGTGCCCAATCACAACAAGAAAAGAGATTATTACATGAATCTGTGTTTGTCCAAATTGATGAATGAACATTAATTCTAAAATTGGCCGAAAGGGAGGTTTTTCTTATGAAACTAAAGCATCAATACCATTGATCCCAATGAAGAAAATGTGTTTATGGTGCCCAATCGTGAAAAGGAAGGAGATTATTATGTGAATCTATATTTATCCTAATTGAAAAATGAACTTTAATTCTAAAAATGGTCGAAAGAGAAGTATTTCTTATGAAACCAAAGCATCAATTCATTTATCCCAGTGAGGAGAATGAATTTATAGTGCCCAATAATTAAAAGAAAGGAGATTATTATGTGAAACTGTGTTTATCCAATTGAAAAACAAACTTTAATTCTAAAAATGGTAGAAAGAGGTGTTATTCTTATGAAACAATGCATGAATGTCATTTATCCCAATAAGGAGAATGTGTTTATGGTGCCTAATCACGAAAAGAAAGGATATTATTACATGAATCCGTGCTTGTCCAAATCGATGAGCCAACATTAATTCTAAAATTGGTAGAAAGAGAGGTTTTTCTTATGAAACCAAAGCATCAATACCATTGATCCTAATAAGGAGAATGTGTTTATGGTGCCCAATCATGAAAAGGAAGGAGATTATTATGTGAATCCGTGTTTATCCCAATTGAAAAATGAACTTTAATTCTAAAATTGCTGAAAGAGAAGTATTTCTTATGAAACTAAAGCTTCAATTCATTTATCCTAGTGCGGAGAATGAATTTGTGGTACCCAATCATTAAAAGAAAGAGATTATTATGTGAATGCATGTTTATCCAATTGAAAAACAAACTTTAATTCTAAAAATGGTGGAAAAAGATATTTTTCTTATGAAACCAAAGCATGAATATCAATTATCCAAAGGAGGAGAATGCGTTTATGGTACCTAATCACGAAAAGAAAGGAGATTATTATGTGAGTCCGTGTTTGTCCAAATCAACGAAAGAACATTAATTCTAAAATGGGTAGAAAGAGAAGTTTTTCTTATGAAGCCAAAAGCAACAATTCATTTATCCCAATGAGGAGAATGAATTTACGGTGCCCAATCATTAAAAGAAAGGAGATTATTATGTGAATCCAAGTTTATCCAATTAAAAAATGAACTTTAATTCTAAAAATGGTAAAAAGATATGTTTTTTTTATGAAACCAAAGCTTCAATATCATTTATCCCAATGAGGAGAATGTATTTATGGTGCGCAATCACAAAAGGAAGGGACATTGTTATGTGAATCTGTGTTTGTCCAAATTGACGAACGGACATTAATTCTAAAAATGGTAGAAAGAGATGTTTTTCTCATGAAACTAAAGCATAAATATCATTTATCCCAATGAGGAGAATGTATTTATGGTGCCTAATCACAAAAAGAAAGGGGATTATTACGTGAATCCGTGTTTGTCCAAATTAACGAATGAACATTAATTCTAAAAATGGTAGAAAGAGATGTTTTTCTTATGAAACCAAAGCAACAATACCATTTATCCCAATGACGAGAATATGTTTATGGTGCCTAATCATTAAAAGAAAAAAGATTATTATGTGAATCCGTGTTTGCCCAAATAGATGGATGAACATTAATTCTAAAAATGTTAGAAAGAGAAGTTTTTCTTATGAAACAAAAGCATCAATATCATTTATCCAAATGAAGAGAATGTGTTTATGGTGCCCAATCATGAAAAGAGAGGAGATTATTATGTGAATGCATTTTATCCCAACTCAAAAATGAACTTTAATTCTAAAAATTGTAGAAAAAGATGTTTTTCCTTTGAATCCAATGCTTCAATATCATTTATCCCAATGAGGAGAATGTGTTTATGGTGCCCAACCATGAAAAGAAAAAAGGTTATTACATGAATCCATGTTTATGCCAATTGACAGATGAACTATGATTCAAATAATGGTGAGACATGAAGTTTTTCTTACGACCCCAAAGCATCAATTCATTTATCCTGATGAGGATAACGAATTTGTGGTGCATAATCATTAAAAGAAAGGAGATTATTATGTGAATATGTGTTTATCCCAATTGAAAAATAAACTTTAATTCTAAAAATGGTAGAAAGAGATGTTTTTCCTTTGAAACCAAATCTTAAATATCATTTATCCCAATGAGGAGAATGTGTTTATGGTGCCTAATCATAATAGGAAGGGAGATTATTATGTGAATCCGTGTTTGTTCAAATCGATGAACGAACATTAATTCTAAAAATGGTAAAAAAAGTTGTTTTTCCTATGAAACCAAAGCATCAATACCATTTATCCCAATGAGTAGAATGTGTTTATGGTGCCCAATATTGAAAAGAAAAGAGATTTTTATGTGAATCTGCATTTATCCTAATTAAAAAATGAACTTTAATTCTAAAAATGGTAGAAAGAGATTTTTTCATATGAAACCGAAGCTTCAATATCATTTATCCCAATGAGAAGAATGTGTTTATGGTGCCTAATCATTAAAAGAAAAGAGATTATTATGTGAATCCGTGTTTATCCAATTGAAAAATAAACTTTAATTCTAAAAATGGTAGAAAGAGATGTTTTCTTATAAAACCAAAGAATGAATGTCATTTATCCCGATGAGGAGAATGTGTTTATGGTGCCTAATCACGAAAAGAAAGGTGATTATTACGTAAATCCGTGTTTGTCCAAATTGATGAACAAACATTAATTCTTAAATTTGAAGAAAGAAAGGTCTTTCTTATGAAACCAAAGCATCAATACCATTGATCCTAATGAGGAGAATGTGTTTATGGTGCCCAATTATGAAAAGGAAGGAGATTATTAAGTGAATTCATGTTTATCCCAATTGAAAACAAACTTTAATTCTAAAAATGGCCAAAAGAGAAGTATTTCTGATGAAACCAAAGCATCAATTCATTTATCGCAGTGCAAAGAATGAATTTATGGTGCCTAATCATTAAAGGATTAGAGATTATTATGTGAAACCATGTTGATCCAATTAAAAAACAAACTTTAATTCTACAAATGGTAGAAAGAGATGTTTTTCTTATGAAACCAAAGCATGAATATCGTTTATCCTGATAAGGAAAATGTGTTTATGGTGCCTAATCACGAAAAGAAAGGATATTATTACGTGAATCCGTATTTGTCCAAATCGACGAACGATCATTAATTCTAAAATTGGTAGAAAAAAAGCTCTTCTTATGAAACCAAAGCATCAATTCATTTATCCCAGTGCGAAAAATGAATTAGTAGTGCCTAATCATTAAAGGAAAAGAGATTATTACGTGAATCCATGTTTATCCAATTGAAAAACAAACTTTAACTCTAAAAATGGTAGGAAAAGATGTTTTTTGTATGAAACCAAAGCATGAATATCAGTTATCCCAATGAGGAGAATATGTTTATGGTGTCTAATCATGAAATGAAAGGAGATTATTATGTGAATTCGTGTTTGTCTAAATCGATGAATGAACATTAATTCTAAAATTGGTAGAAAAAGAAGCTTTTCTTATGCAACCAAAGCATCAATACCATTGATCCCAATAAGGAGAATGTGTTTATGGTGCCCAATCATGAAAAGGAAGGAGATTATTATGTGAATCCGTGTTTATCCCAATTGAAAAATGAACTTTAATTCTAGAAATGGCCAAAAGAGAAGTATTTCTTATGAAACCAAAGCATCAATTCATTTATCCCAGTATGGAGAATGAATTTGTAGTGCCCAATCATTAAAGGAAAGAAGATTATTATGTGAAACCGTGTTTATGCAATTGAAAAACAAACTTTAATTCTCAAAATGGTAGAAAGAGATGTTTTTCATATGAAACCAAAGCATGAATATCATTTATCCCAAAGAGGAGAATGTGTTTATGGTGCCTAATCATGAAAAGAAAGGAGATTATTACGTGAATCCATGTTTGTCCAAATCGACGAATGAATATTAATTCTAAAATTGGTAGAAAGATAAGCTTTTCTTATGAAACCAAAGCATCAATTCATTTATCCCAATGAATAGAAGGAATTTGTGGTGCCCAACCATTAAAAGAAATGAATTATTATGTGAATCCGTATTTAACCAGTTGAAAAACAAACTTTAATTCTAGAAATGGTAGAAAAAGATATTTTTCTTATGAAACCAAAGCATGAATATCATTTATCCCGATGAGGAGAATGTGTTTATGGTGCCTAATCACGAAAAGAAAGGATATTATTATGCGAATCCATATTTGTCCAAATCAATGAATAAACATTAATTCTAAAAATGGTAGAAAGAGAAGTTTTTCTTATGAAACCAAAGCGTCAATTCATTTATCCCAATGAGGAGAATGAATGTGTGGTGCCCAATCATTCAATGAAAGGAGATTATTATGTGAATACAGTTTATCCCAATTGAAAAATGAACTTTATTTCTAAAAATGATAGAAATAGATGGTTTCCTTTGAAACCAAAGCTTTAATAACATTTATCCCAATAAGGAGAATGTGTTTATCATGACCAATCATGAAAGAAATGAGGTTATTACGTAAATCCATGTTTATCCTAATTGAAAGATGAGCTTTGATTCTAAATAATGGTGGGATGTGAAGTTTTTCTTATGAAACCAAAGCATCAATTCATTTATCCCAACTAGGAGAATGAATTTGTGGTGCCCAATCATTAAAAGAAAAGAGATTATTATGTGAATGTATTTTATCCCAATTGAAAAAATGAACATTAATTCTAAAAATGGTAAAAAGAGAAGTTTTTCTTATGAAACGAAAGCGTTAATATTAGTTGTCCCAATGAGGAGAATGTCTTTATGGTGCCTAATCACGAAAAGAAAGGAGATAATTATATGAATCCGTGTTTGTCCAAATCGATGAATGAACATTAATTCTAAAATGGTAGAAAGAGAAGTTTTTCTTATGAAACCAAAGCATCAATTCATTTATCCCAATGAGGAGAATGAATGTGTGGTGCCCAATAATTAAATGAAAGGGGATTATTATGTGAATGCGTGTTTATCCCAATTGGAAAATGAACTTTATTTCTAAAAATGGTAGAAATAGATGTTTTTCCTTTGAAAACAAAGCTCCAATAACTTTTATCCCAATGAGAAGAATGTGTTTATGGTGACCAATCATGAAAAGAAAGGAGGTTATTACGTTAATTCATGTTTATCCCAATTGACAGATGAGCTTTGATTCTAAATAATGCTGGGATATGAAGTTTTTCTTATGAAACCAAAGCATCAATTTATTTATCCCAATAAGGAGAATGAGTTTATGGTGCCCAATCATTAAAAGAAAAGAGATTATTATGTGAATGCATTTTATCCCAATTGAAAAAACGAACTTTAATTTTTAAAATGGTAGAAAGAGATGTTTTTCCTTTGAAACCAAAGCTTCAATATCATTTATCCTAATGAGAAGAATGTGTTTATGGTGCCTAATCATGAAATGAAGGGAGATTATTGTATGAATCCGTGTTTATCCAAATTGAAAAATCACTATAGAATCCTAAATGATTTTTCATGAATTTTTTTGATATTTTTCTTTAAAATTTTGTCAATATCTTTAAAATGAGGTCTTGTTCATTCCCGGATCAGGCCGGATGAATGAGTTATGATTTTTCAAACCTAGACTATCCAGAATCCTTAGAGTAAACAAAGTGCATTCTGGTTAGGCCTTTTAGGTCCACTAAACGATTTTTCAAATCCATCTAGCTTTTTTCATATAAAGTTCATGAAATTCCCTTTCTAGAAAGGTATTATTTGCAATTTTTTGATACTCAATGAGTCCGAAATGATTTTTCAAATTTTGACACACCTTGTCCCTCGTATGCTCTACCAGCAGCGAAATTAATTTGAACTTGAAAATTTATTGCCCTGAAAAGTGACTTTTTGGATATTGGGAATATTTTTAAATTGGCTGTCATCGAGTTACCTTTCTAACGGTATCTTGTCCACCCTCTAAAGCCTTCAAACCAATTAAGAATAAATTCAAAAAATGGGATCACGCGATGCTATCCTATGTTCTCGATCATGGTTAAAATTAAGTTGTTTCCCGAAATTTCATCTCAAGACATTTGAATGTCACCATATCACCTAGATCGGCCTCAAGAACATACTTTGACCTCCCATAGGCTCGTATTAAGGCACGAACATATTTTAAATCTTTACCATTTATCGAACATACCCCAGGGGTGGATCCTCACGGATCTATGTGTATGCATGACTTAAAATATTTTCCTGACTTGAAAATGTCATTTTGTTCGAGACTTTTCTTTTGCGATGTGATGAGAATGAGAATGTACAGATTCTCGACTTATGATAGAGTAAAGGGGACCCTAAGATGAATTGCTCATGTTATTGGTTTCGGATGACCATCAGGAAATGGCCAACGTTTGGAGCCACCACCGATCATTTTGGGCTAGGGATGACTGGATGCCTATTAAAACCTATGATTTGAGTTACAAAACTCAAAACATCGATCCTGTGGTCTACGCAATACAAAGATTCATTGTTTGGGTTTGGGAGTTGGTTACGCACGATGAGGTATGAACCTCTACGCGATGCCCGCAATCGATACCTTACTAGCTATGTCTTGTCTGGATTTCGATTCTTTCGATCCTAACTTGTCATTATTTCAATATTAAAACCCCTTTTAATGCATGAATCTTAGAGAAATAATCTAGGTTTTGATGAAAAGATTTAATCTCATATACGCCCTGGAGAGATGGGGAATATAGAGAGTTTTTTAAAAATAACCTTTGGATTTTACTTTGAAAAATAGAATACTCAATCAGGCACTGGAGAGATACC
>JBBYHK010000201.1:0-12707 GCA_038382065.1 Adansonia grandidieri | reverse complement strand
ATAGGTAAAGTTAATCCTTTGAGATGAAAATCCAAAATTAAGGATAGTATTCCACTAGGATGACATGGTAATTATGTGATTTCCATATAATTATGTATGACATATATATACAGACAAATAAAACATGTTAAAGTTTCGTACATACTTATAATTTCCCTAATTATCTAAAAAATTTAAAAGATATGTGTCAACATTATGAACAATATTTACAGATAATGAATCCATGTGTTATAGGTAGAAAAAAGAAAAAATTATAAGCAAATTAGAATATATGTACAACATTACATGTATTACTCGGTTTATACTGGAAAATAGTGGATGAGGTTTATATTGGCACATTAAAGTTCTTTTCTCTAAATATAAGAAACTTATTCAAAACCCTTATTTCTTTTATCTATCTCAAGGAAAATAATTTTATTGTTTCGATCTTTTAGCATTGAGGAAAGACATAAGAGTTACCTTAGATAACTTTAATTATGTTTGATTTCATTTTAGATTTAAAGAGATGGCAAAAGCTGGTAAAGAGAACAAAATAATTTTTGAATAGAGTGAAGGGCAAAATAAAACAAAGACAACAAAAAAGGTTAAGAAATCAAAAGTTGCCTTTTTGAATTATTAATAAGTAATAATACAATTGATTCTATAATAAACTCGTTAAATATAGCAATACGCATATAAAAAATATAATGTGGTAAGTTATTGCATTTAGAGTTAAAGAATGCGAGTTAATTGTTTATGTTATTCACTTTATACAACATCAATCAGTGAAAAGTAGAAGTAGATTGTGAAAACAAATTGAAAATGACAGCGGAGATTAGTAATAATTTTTTTTATGGTTCTCATATTGACATTATAATGTTTAATTTTTTTTGTTTATAAATTGAAAGTATTTGGCAACATAGATTTATGATTAATTATTCTTTTCTATGCATATAAACATATCAATGCGTATTCTTTTTATGAAGAATAGGTAATGTTATTAAAACAATGTACATTTACGAAAATGTGAATGGATAATGAGTTGTTCCTATGTTACATTCATCAAGAGCTAGAAGCTAAATGAAAGCTACTTTCTACAGAGAAGAAAGATCTTTTCATGAGGCAAACAACTACTCAAAAAGAGTAGTATAAAAACAAAATAGAAGAATTCAAAATAGTATATTATATTAAAGAAATAATATATAAAAGTTAAGAATTCAAAAGCAAAGAAGGTAATATATAAGAAGAATATGTTATATTAAAGAAATAATATATAAAAGTTAGGTATAATATTGTTTTAGTATGTGTATTTAATCAATACTTTATGTGTAGGGCTTGCATTTGACATGTTGTAGCTCGTATAACTTGTTTAAAGTTTTCCCAGAATTAAAGGATAAAAAAAAAGAAGATGTTGTATATAGTGTTGGTTTCAATTCTCTCCTATTACTAAAGAGAATAACTTTGAGAAGAGAACTATGTCAATTTTTAGTTGAGAACTTTGATGTTTCAACCAACTCTATTAAAGTGGGTGGCCATAGAATTGCTTTCTTATTGGAGGATGTTAAAGCCGTAATTGGTTTACAGAACAACGGAGTCGATGTGTCAAGTTTATGAAAAATGAGGATGGCCTTGCCTTTTGCAAAATGTACGATCTTTTAAGCCATCAAAAGTTGACTTCTATTCATCTTGAGGAAGAAATGATGGCGTTAGAGGCTGATTCTGAGGAGCTAAAAGCTAGAGTTTCTTGTATATTGTTGGACAATTTCTGTGTCCAACAACTAAAGGTTGTCCAAGTCAAGATTGTTATTCATGTTTGACCGAGGATGGTCTTAGTGGGAAGCTTAATTAGGTTAAACACGTTGCTGGGTAAGCTTTTTCTCGAGATAATAAATTTTCATTTAAGAAAAAGAAAATCATCAAAGTCATACTTGACCAGTTACTTGTTATTATTGGAGGTCAGGTAGAGAGTTGTTATTTGCTATCGATGCAATCTTGATTTAAAAGTTTAGCATGCACCAAATTTAGGTGTTTAAGTTGTTTGCTATTGATATTCAATAACTGTAATTATTTTTGTAGATTAGCTTTTATGATTATTCGTGCAGAGTTCAGACTATAAATGCTTAAAAATGAGATTGGTCAGATATTATCTCATTCAATAGACTTCAGAGAGACATTAAAATTAAAGATGATCTCAGTTATCCAAGTTTTATTACTTTATTAATTGGTTACTACAAGAGTTATATGATTTTCTACATTTGATGGTGTTTAAATTCATCATTTGTAGGTTGTTAATGTTAATGAACATCACGTGAAGTAATTGATAAAAAAGAAAGAATTGGAGCATGCTAAGTTAAGGGCAAGAATTTTATGTCAAATTTTTTATACTTCGCAAAATGTATTAAGTCTATATACTAGTAATTTGTTATTTTATTTTAAATTTTTAGGAGATAAGAGACAAGGTGAATTTTGTGGAATCAAAAGTAGATCATTCTTGAATCAAATATAGCTTGCATCATGGACAATATTAATAGAATGTCCAAAAACATGAAGTACATGAATGCAAGCATGACAATTTATGCATCCATAGTGGACACCATTAAGGATGCTATGAATGTTTCTTTAGAGAGATCGATCCTAATGACCAATATAGATGACGTTGATATACACAAAAAATACTGAGAAAAGAGTAATGTCTAAGGTTGGTGGGAAGAGCATTAAGTTGGAAAAATTCGATGGTTACTTGGATTGTCTTATTGAGATTGGTTTGGAAGGAAAAGAAATGGATGGTGATTTGGATATATCTAGTGTAGTGTCCATTATGCATCGAAGCTTAGATTGACCTGCCCCATGAAAAAGGATAGTATATATATTTACTTATTTATAAATCCATGATTATTAGAAATTTTAAACTATTTTATTTAATTTTTTTTATTAATATTGTTACATATTATAGGGTCAATTCCCTAAGAAAATAAAAAATGTTAAGTAAAGGTTAATTTTTGCTTTGGGTGTTAATTAGACAATGATGCGTGTTTGGATTGAAATTATTATGATTTTCACACAAATGTTATGCAAGATTGCATATATTCGACAGTGTTAACCAATGTCTTGCATGTATATATAATCTGCTCATGTAACAAAGTATATATTTCATTTATCTTTTTGTTAACATTTTCGAATGGTTGGACTTCATATGAATTGATCTTAAGATAATCTTTATGTGTATTATGTTTATTTTTTCAGTTTTTCGTATTTTAATATTTTTTGTATTTATTAGAGTACTTTCGTTTGAAGGTATAATTACTAAAACTATAATATGTATAATTACTAATTAGTAGTGCTATATGCCATTTTTACTATAAATAAACATTTGAAGGTTTCAACAAAAAAGGCTATTGTCAAAGTTCTAAAGGAAATCGATAAACTTGAATATGCAATATGTAATTATATTTGGAACAGGGATGTCTATGAAAAATAAGTAATAATGCTATATGTATGATTTTGGATATCATATATTAATCAAAATTGGTATCATGTGTATTATGAGTTTATATTGTAATAAAGTTTTTGTCCATTTTGGTGCAACATTTGCAACTATTAAGGATTTTGAATCATTGCGCCCAAAAAAGTGGATGACTTCAAATATAAGTGTGGCATATTGTTCTTATGTCCAATGTTAACATTTAGTTTGCAGTATGTAATTAGGCTTAATGAGATTCTTATTTTCTAGATTATTGACCTTGTGGTTTGGACCATGGTGTACGATTGTAAGGTTATGCCAATTTCTACAAAGGGATGATATTTTCTAGCCTAATTTGCGTACGTATATATTAATGTCCTAATGTTAAAAATTATATTTAATTGCTTTAAAGAAATTGTTACATTATTTTTTTCTTTGCAGATTTATCTCTTGTCAAAAGATTGTTCAGCCATAGAGATATGAAATCCTTTTAAGCAACAATTCATTCGCATGGGATCCTTGAGTGATTGTTATAAGGTTACATCATATTCATTCTTTCATATATGATATTCTCTCATTTATATGACATACTATAGAGAAAATTTAAGTGGAAATAATTATTTATTTTATATAAGGTTAAAATTTGTAACAAATGTCATTTTGGTTTTTAAAATTTCAAATCTGTATACCAATGAATGATGTGAACAAGTATTGGTACATGTGTATGATAGATTTGTTGGACAAAGAAGCGAAAGTACTGGATACATTTTCGTGCACTGAAAGCAATCAAGAAAGAGTTGCAAATGTCATTCATGTGGTAAACTGTAAAAAAAAAATTTATTTATGTTATATTAGTTTTATGGATTTGTGAAATTTATGTTATTTACTTGCATTCGTATACGATAGGGTTACTACAAAATTTTTGTTCTTCACTTCAAATAGATCTCCTCTTACGCAAAGTTATTTAAGGATCCTGTTATAACATCATTGGTTAGTAGTCCAATGGTACCAATTGATCAATTGAAAATTGTTGCTTCAAACAATGTTTCCTACCAAAGCAATGGGTATATTTCTTAATCAGTATTTATTATAGTTTTCCATATTGTAATAGAAAATTACAGTTTCATACTGTATTCAATATTTACAGTTATAATTACGGAATTTTTGTTATTCTTTTCATGGAACATCTATATGTTACAAGCTATACATTTGTAGTAAGCTATTTTTATTTTTGTAAGTTGTTTTCAAAATCAAAGATATTGGTTATTGCAAAGTATAATGTAATTGTACATTTAATGTAGCATGTTGGAGAATGTGATAGATTTTTATGTCTATCTGCTATCATAAAATATGAGGATAACACTTTACGAAAAAGGGTGTCTGATGTGCCATTAAATTTCAAAAAAGTATGCCTCCTATGAAGCAGTCACTGAAGTCTGTTGCGAATATCAAGTTTCGATTGTTGCTGAACTAGGCTTTGGGTTTAGGTTGACTTTGGGTTAAGCTGTACAATTCTATGTATGGTGGATAACAATTTGTAGCTTACAAATCTTGAGATGATGTCACGATTCTTATCTTTTTATTACACTTAATAGTTGAGAATTTGCATGATTGATTTTTTTTAGGGGGGACTAAATATTACAATATATTTTTTCTAATTTTTTAAAGATTAAATTGTGACAATAAAAATTATAATAATTTTTCATCTAGTATAATGTTATAGTATTAGGGGACGCTCATTTTATGATAAGGCTTTAAAATCACGCCAATGATGGATTGGACTTTAGTCCTTGGTATCAAATAATGGTGAGTTACTAACCTATTCTTTAAAGAATTGTTCAATGTTACAAATTATATTTTTCTTTCTGTTGATAAGGGAAAGTAATAATTTTTTTATTGTAACTTTGGATTTTTTGCTAGGTGATGCCATAATAGGCAGTGAAGAGTGAAATTGAGATTTTAATGATAAAATAGTATAATATAGTGGAAGTCTAATGCAAAAAAGCTATAAATTATTTATACAGTACAATTGTACCATTATGTTCCATTTTGTAAATGTTAAAATATGTAGAAACATAGATTCTAGGGGATTCTCCAAAAAAATGCCTGTCACAATATATGCTTGTAATATATATTGGGAAAAGTGATTGTAATGATGTCATAACTTACTAACTTAGTGATCCAAACCAGTTTGAAAAGTTTTTCAATTTTACACTTTCATTCAATCTTGATTCATAATTGCTAAATGAGAATAAGCTCTCTTAACAATTTAAGAAGAAGTGTTAACTTTACTTCTAACGATATGGTAAGTTAAACCAAATATATGAAACCAGTAAAGGACAAGATAATTACCTGCATATTGCGATTTCCATCAACATTCATTTTTGGTAAAAATGTTTGATTGTCCGTTAGATTATCTCTCTATGACAAAAAAGCATTTTAAAAGGTGTCATAATTTTATTATTATTATGAAGATTATGAATCTAACCTTATCGAAATTGAAATTTGCATATGCGCTTGATGTCATCTCCTTATCGGTGTCATAACAATTGTTTTCAAGATCACTACTGCTCATTCCAATTTTTAAATTTGGGGTAAGTAACTTTAGTATGTCCTTTTAGTCTACAATACTCGCACTTTCTAACTTTGAAAGACATTTGTTTTTTTCTAATTGTTTTCCTTTTAGTTTGTGCTATAAAAAATCTTGAATTTTTTCACGATTTCTCAAATACAGGATCATTGAGCTCACTCAACTTTTCCATTTCTATAAGAAATTTATTAATCTTACTTTGGCTTCATTAAATGAGTGAGTCATTTTTTATGCTACATAGTACATTATATTACAAATAGAACTCAGGGATGCATACTGCACCATTTGCGACATTTCAAGTGCAACATCAATGTTAACAAACGATGGGGCACATAGTTTGACATCTTTCGTCCATCGATGCATAATTAAAGATGTTGGAATATAAGACATATCTTCAAGCTTCATGACATGAATTTGATGCATACATGGCACACCAACTGTCTCAAACTTGTGACATAAACATTAAATGGTTTTGGTTGTTGAATCAAAAACTACTTTCACCCTTCAGCTTGGTACCCGACACTTGCCTAAATAATAGATTCGCATAAATTCCTTTCTACAATTGGTTAATACGGATGATATAACATTTTTTGCTGAAGCTTATCTTGAAAAAAAGAGAATGATTCCTTTGTATACACAGTCGCTACATGGCCTTTAATGTCATCCAACTTGGTTAAATGATAAGGCATTGTCTTCGTATTAAGTAATTAGCCTCCAATTCATTGGTCCGCGTTCTAGTAATCCCTTGCTCAATTGAATGAGCAAAGCCCAGGTATGTTTTTTTAAACTTCATATATATACCGAGAGAAGCATTTAAGGAATCACACCTTTGTGTGATTCGTAGTGTCCTAAATAATTGACTCGTTATAGATGTTTATGCCCACATCTCTCAAGTTCTGTCGTTTTCGATTACCTAAGGGTGATTTTCTCACATTAAAATGTCTGACCATTGCAGTCCCTCATGATCAAATTCATTGGTGTCCACCATGAAGTCATGCATCTACAGAATGCCTATAAAAATAACGGATCATTGATGTTTATTGTGCGTTGCGAGATATGTACAACCTGTGTCTAGCATCAAGAATAACAGTTCTAATAGCTCTTTCCATTGCCCTATCCCCAACAATAACAATTGAATTAGGAGTCTTGTTATGCATTGCTTTGATGAAACTTTTTAAAACCCATTCAAAGGTATCAGTTGTCTCGTTAGCAAGTATGGCAACAACAAATACAAATGTTTGACAGTGGGATTGACATCGATTATAGGCATTAAAGGCCTATCATAAGCATTCTTCTTATACGTGATGTCGAAAGGTATAACATCTCCAAAGCATGCATAGTCGGACCTAGAAGTAGCATTTGCCCAAAAAAAGATTATGCAATCATTTATCCTCATTAGTGCTATAGTTCATATAAAATCTAATATCCGATTCCTTTTTAATTTTAAAGTAATCAAGAACAGCATTGACATCACTATTTGATATTTCAGCTTGATTACTGGCATGTAGCACATTGTAAAGGTCTTGTGCAACAAAACCAACATTTTGATATCCATTAACTTGCTGAGTAAGGTAATTCATTATCTATGATGTATGGATGCCAACAGATTTCATAGCTTTTGCGTAAGCTAAATCTGATTCTTTAATTTGTCAATGGGACTGCATGAAAGATTTCTTAGATGACTCACACATATCATGATTATGATTCTCCTCACAATATATGATTATTCGATTACTGGATTCCTTCACGTTCATGCGCATACTAGCCTTACATCCAATTCTAGACAATGGTCTAGGACATCTTTTACGATTGCCTTTTTTTATTTTCTCAATCCTAAACCCTTTTGACCTACAAGAACACTAGTATCGTTATGTCTTGCGCTTCCACGGTGAACACTGAAACCATTTTCAAAAGCATATGCCTTGTAATATTCCCATGCTTGATCAAATGAATCAAAACTCATACTAATTATTTCTTCTCTGCATAATTTACTTAGAGGCTTACTATTATAAAAAATAAAACCATCAAAGTCAATAATATTAGCAGATTCATTCTTGTTAGTAGGATTTGCACAATTAACAAAAATATCAGTGCCTTCATATAAATATTTGTTGTAGAATCTGTCAAGAACCTGGAAATAAAAAATATATATTGTAAATTTTTTTAAAATGTAAAATTTTATTAAAAATATATTTCATTAGTAAATTGAAAAAAATAACATAAATATATCTTGTAAATTTTACTAAGGAAAAGGAAAACATGTCATATCTTCAACCAAATGCATAAGCAAATTTTTTCTACATATGAAACTTCACACACCCAGCATAAAATTTTAGCTTTACCGCAAAAACAACAGCAAGCAATACCCTAAATCGAACGCTATTATTATTGCTTTCTGATGGTCGAAGTCATCATCCATCCAATAACTAATGGTTGTTGAATCTAACCATTATTTATGTGAGTAGGTAAGTTAGGTGAATTTATAACTATTGAGTTTAGGGCATTTAAAAAGGGTTTGTGCTAAAAAAATATTAAGTTGATCAAAAAAATAATTCTTTTTAAGTAATAAGACACTAAGGAAATTTTTATTATAAAATTTAATTTTTATTCATATTAAAAATATAGAAATATATACGTAACTTAAAAATTTTCTAACAACATTTAATTTTATACATATATAATATATATAAAAATTATATGTAAATTTCACCATAAAATTAATTTTTAATATAAGATAATTACTACTAATATAACCAAAAAATTATTAAACTAAAAAAATATGGACATTTTTTTCACTTCAAAAATTACTACAAAAATTAATTTTTCACATATAAAATATATTTAATAAAAAATAAAAAATAATTTAGAGAAAATTTTAGTTCATTTGTTAAAGGAATATTTTATGTACATACATTACAGATTTGGTGATGTTTTTAGGTAAAACTGTAACGTTTTTTATGTAATTCGGTAATGTTCGTATGTAACAAATTATATACAAATATCATCTCTAAAGATTCTTTACATACATGCATTACTTATAACACAAATTACATATTAACATTATGTAAATTGTAATATTTATGTGTAATTTTTGTATGTTTAGTTGCAATTTTACCAACTAATAAAAAATATACATTTTATCATAAAATTAATTTTTTTTAATATAATATAATTATTACTAGTATATCCAAAGAAATTATTAAGCTAAAAAAATTTATAGGAATTTTTTCACTTTAAAAATTACTACAAAAATTAATTTCGCATATATATAATATATTTAATAAAAAAATAATTTTGAGAAAATTATGGTTAATTTTCTTAAAGGAGTATTTTACATACATACATTACAAATTTGGTAATATTTTTTTGTAAAACTACAATATTTTTATATAATCTAATAATGTTTGTATATAACAAATTACATACAAATATTACCTTCAAAGATTCTTTACACAAATACATTACATATAACACAAATTATACATTAACATTATGTAAATTGTAATATTTATGTGTAATTTCCATAATGTTTAGTTGTAATTTTACCAACTAATAAAAATATATAAGTTTTATCATAAAATTAATTTTTTTCCTAATATAATATAATTACTACTAATATATACAAATAAATTATTAAACAAAAAAAAATGACAAATTCTTTTTCACTTCAAAAATTAATTTCTCACATATATAATATATTTAATAAAAATAAAAAATAATTTGGAGAAAATTGTAGTTAATTTTTTAAAGGAATATTTTACATGCATACATTACAAATATGGCAATGCTTTTATGTAAAACTATAATATTTATATATAATTTAGTAATATTTATATGTACTTTGTTACATACAAACTTTACTTTCAAATATTCTTTAAAGAAATACATTATTTATACTATAATGATTTTTGTAATATAAAATATATATTAGTAAACGTAATAAAAATAAGTAATACATATGTTTATTACATATAATAATAAACTTACGTTATAGTTAGTATAATTTATGTAATTATTATATTTTATTCATTACTTCTACTACATTTGCATATATATTTATGTATCTTAAAAAATTTCTATGTAAATACAATAAATTTATGTTTTACAACTTTTATTATCTTTTAGGTTATATATAATATATATGTAATTGTAAGAAAAATATTTTTGTTTGACCACCTGCGATGATGGCACTTGACAATCCTAGTCCTTCTAGGTGAATCTCTATGTCTAAGCACCAAGATAAGTTGTTGGATCCACTCACATCAAGGACGTGTAATTTTGGCTTCTCAATGTTGGCCATAGTCTGTACGTCAAAAGAACCCACAAATTAGACAACATCAGCTATCATGTAAATAACATAATAGGTGTTAAGTATATGTGTATGTAATAAATCAAATTTGGACATTCATAAGTAGATTTGACAACTTTTGGTATCAAGAGTAATTCTTTTGAGCTTTGAAAAATTTTTTTAACTTTTTGGGCTAATTGCAAACTAGTCCTAGCCTTGAAACCCTAGAGATTTTCTTGCAAATATACCACTTTTAGTGGTTTTAAGGTCATTTGGGGTTACCACTAGGTTGATCACCTCGCCACCACTTTGGAAGTGGCCTTGTTTGACCAAGGAATGATATCGTTTTTCGAGAATGACAGTTCAATGATTTTAAGTTTTGGGGTTTCTTTGGTTTGAGAATGTTTAGCCGTAATTGGCTCTACGAAGATTAGATTCTTTAGGATCCGATGAAACAAAGATTTAAGCTTTTCAACCCCTTTGGTTGTTTCAAGCTTTAATGGTGCATTTTCACCAATATGTGTGTGTGTGTGTGTGTGTGTGTGTGTGTGTGTGTGTATGTGTTTTAAACTAGCTTTAAGCTAGATAAACAACTATTTTGATAGCCAAAAGCCTGCTCATAGTTAAGTAAATATCAAATTATCACTGCTTTTGTTATTTTTCTTAAAGCTGCCTATGTTAGTCATCAAAGTAAATTGTTAGTATCTTCATGAAAATATAAATAAATTGAATAAAAAATAAAACACAATTGTTTTACAATTTCCTTACCTTTGGAGCAGTCATCCTGATAACGTGTTCTAAAATTGGTTGAAATTGATGAGCTGGGTGGCTTGCAAGCACAATAACAATAATCACAGCTATTAAAGAGGGAGAGACAATAGCACTATTATAAAGAAAGATTACTTTTCTTATTCAATTCAATATGTTTTACAATGAGAATGCTATGGCTTTTATACAGGCATCAGGCTAGGTTTGTATTGATTATATAGAATCAAATCACATAGATTGCATCTTGTAATTATAATCGTAATCAAAATATTACAAAGATTACGATCCTATAATCGTAATCAGATATTAGAAAATCTTTAGTTATGGTGAGTCCAATATTCCATAATATATTATAGAGATTACGATCCTCTAATTGTAATCAGAATATTACATAACAAAAACAAATATATTTAAATGTGTATATATATATATGCATTATCTTATTAAATTGACTGCATTAATTGTTTCAAGATAAAAAAAATCATAGCAACGCGCAAAACCCACTGGTTAGTATTCATTTAAGTTATAAAACTATTCAATTATTTCATGCTTATAGCAAATATAAATAGGAGTAGCATTTCTTTAATTTTCTTACATTACTAGCGAATGTCATCATAGTGACAATTGAAAACGTCACTATATTAAAAATTGTAGTGACTAGAAACTAAGTTTTGATCATTTATATAGAAAAATTTAAGAAATTATTTTTATTGCAATCGCAACCTTTATATCAACAAAATTATTATTTTTTAAATGTAATAATGATTGTAAATTTTTTTGGGACTAAAATTAAGATTCAAAAAAAGAGATTCAAGCTCTGTGCATTCAGTAGAAAAAATATGCACCAATTAACTGAGCCAAATGTTCAAGTGTGATTTTAAAGCAAAACTCAACTTTGACATAATAGAAAACAAATAAATAAATTAAAATGATAAATAGAAAATGAACAAGCAAAGGAAAAGAAAGAAAATAAGTAAATAAAGATGATAAATATAGTAATAATGATTAAAAAAATAAAAGAAGAAAAAATAATTTTTAAAAAAGAAATAGTAATTATTAGAATTATTAATAAAGAAATTGTAATTACGTATTTTTTATTTTATCTTTTGGCTGACTTTCTCCTTAGCAGTAATTTAGTGGAGGTTATAAATTATATATATTAAATTATAATATATATTGTTTACAGTTTATTTTTTTGTTTGTAATCTTAAGGATTAAAATTTTTTTACCCAAACAAAGATCTCCAAAGATAGTGAGCAATGATTATCTCACTATATATGAATAATCAACTATATTATTTATTTTTTGCTTACAAGTTTATTTTTTTTATTTCTATTGGAATATCATCCTCTTACTATACAAGAATAATTAGCTTCAGCATATATAAAGCCATGCTTAAGGCATCGATCATAAATGAATACGACTACTTTATATATGTGCTTTACATTTAGTTGTATTATGCGTACATCTAGTTATAGTGAGTCATACATTTAGTAATTATTTTTAATATAAAATATGTTTAATATTTTATTATATATTATATACTATATAATATATTATTATGTTATTTTTATAATATTATATATTATTTTATATATGTATTACATAATATATATTATTTA
>JBBYHK010000169.1:0-12708 GCA_038382065.1 Adansonia grandidieri | reverse complement strand
CAAAAGGAATGAAAATTAATATGAGTATCCATGTTTGTCACATTTAAAGGGTGAACTTTGACTCTAAGGAAAATAGTGGAAAGAAAAGCTTTTCTTGGAAAACCAAAGCGTCTGTATCATGTGCCCCAATAAGGAGAACTCGTTTATGGTGGGCAATCACTAAAAGAATACAGAATATTACAAGAATCGATGTTTGCCTCATTTAACAGATGAACTTTGGTTCTAAGAAAAATGGCACAAAAAAAACCTTTTCTTGGGAGACCAAAACATTAATATTGTGTATCACAACAAAAAAGACATGTTTACGGCGGCAAATCACAAAACAAATGGAGATTATTATGAGAATCAATCTTTTTCTCATTTGAAAGATGAACTTTGGTTCTAAGCAAAATGATGAAAATAAAAGTTTTCTTAGGAGACCAAAGAGTTGATATCATGTATCCCAAAGAAGAGAACATGTTTATGGTGGCCAGGCACAAAAGGAATGGAGATTGTTACGAGAATCAATGTTTGTATTATTTGATGGATAAAGTTTGGCTTTAAGGAAAAGGTGAAAAGAAAAGCTATTCATGGGAAAATAAATAATCAATATCATATATCTCAATGACGAGAATGTGTTTACGGTAGCCAATGATAGAAAGAATGAAAATTATTTTAGGTATCCATTTTTGTCTCATTTAAGCAATGAACTTTAATTCTATGGAAAATGGTTGGAAGAAAAGTTTTCTTAGGAAACCAAAGTATCTATACCATGTACCTTAATAAGGAGAACTCGTTTATGGTGGCCAATCACTAAAAGAATATAGATTGTTATGAGAATCGATGTTTTTCTCATTTGATGGACTAACTTTGGTTCTAAGAAAAATGGCAAAAAAAAAAGCTTTTCTTGGGAGGCCAAAGCATTAATATCATGTATCACAGCGAAAAAGACATGTTTATGGTCACTAATCACAAAACAAATGGAGATTATTACAAGGATTAATCTTTTCTCATTTGAAAGATGAACTTTGGTTCTAAGAAAAATGATGAAAAGAAAAGTTTTCTTGGGAGGCTAAATCGTTGATATCGTGTATCCCAAAGAAGAGAATATGTTTATGGTGGCCAAACACAAAAAGAATAAAGATTATTATGAATATCAATGCCTGTCTCATTTGATGGATGAAGTTTGGCTATAAGGAAAATGGTCGGAAGAAAAGCTATTCATGGGAAACCAAGTAATCAATATCATGTATCTCAATGAGGAAACATGTTTATTGTAGACAATGACAAAAAGAATGAAAATTATTGCAAGTATCCATTCTTATCTCATTTAAGGAAAAAACTTTGGTTCTAAGGAAAATAGTAGGAAAAAAAGCTTTTCTTAAGAAACCAAAGTATATGTACCATGTACCATGTGCCAATCACTAAAAGAATGCAAATTGCAATGAGAATCAATGTTTGTCTCATTTGATGGAGGAACTTTGGTTCTGTGAAAAATGGCAGAAAGAAAAGCTTTTCTTGGAAGACCAAAGCATTAAAATCATGGATCCTATGGAAAAGAATATGTTTATGGCGGCCAACCATAAAAGCAATGGAGATTATTGCGAGAATCAATGTTTGCCTTATTTCACGAGCAAACTTTGGTTCTAAGAAAAATTGTGGAAAGAAGAGCTTTTCATGGGAAGCCGAGGAATCAATATCTTGTATCTCAATAAGAAAAATGTGTTTATGTTGGCCAATGACAAAAACAATGAAAATTATTATTAATATCTATTTTTGCCTCATTTAAAAGATAAACTTTATTCTAAGGAAAATGATGGAAAGAAAAGCTTTTCTTGGGAAACCAAAGCATCATTATCCAAATGAGGAAAACTTGTTTATGTTGGCTAAGCATAAAAAGAATGCAAATTATTATAATCAAAGTTTGTCTAATTTAACGGATGATCTTTAGTGTAAAGAAAAAAGGTGAAAAGAAAAGCTTTTCTTAGGAGACCAAGGCATTAATATTGTGCATCCTATAAAGAGAAAATGTTTATGGTGGCCAATCACAAAAGGAATAAAGATTATTATGAGAATCAATGTTTGTCTCATTTGACAGATGAACTTTGGTTCGAAGGAAAATGGTAGAAAGAAAAGTTTCATGTGAAGCCAAATAATCAATGTCATTTATCTCAATTAAGAGAATGTGTTTATGCTGGCCAATGACAAAAGGAATGAAAATTAATACAAGCATCCATGTGCTCATTTAAAAGGTGAACTTTGATTCTAAAGAAAATAGTGGAAAAAAAAGTTTTTCTTGAGAAACCAAAGCATCTTATCATGTACCCCAATAAGGAGAACTCGTTTATGGTGGCTAATCACTAAATGAATGCAAACTATTACAAGAATCGATGTTTATCTCATTTGACGGATAAACTTTGCTTTTAACATAAATGGTAAAAAAAAAAAGCTTTCCTTGTGAGGCCAAAGCATTAATATCATGTATCACAGGGAGACAAACATGTTTTTGGTTGCCAATCACAAAAGGAATGGAGATTATTATGAGAATCAATGTTTTTCTCATTTGACATATGAACTTTGGTTCTAAGAAAAATGATGAAAAGAAAAGCTTTCTTGGGAAACCAAAGCGTTGATATAGTGTATCCCAACAAAGAGAACATGTTTATGGCAGCCAATCACAAAAGGGATGGAAACTGCTATGAGAATCAATTTCTACCTCATTTGATGGATAAAGTTTCATTTTAAGGAAAATAATGGAAAGAAAAGCTATTCACCGAAAACTGAATAATCAATATCTTGTATCTCAATGAAGAGAACATGTTTATGGGGGCCATTGACAAAAATAAAAATTATTACAAGTATCCATATTTGTCTTAATTAAAGAATAAACTTTAATTCTAAGGAAAATGGTTGAAGGAAAAGCTTTTTTTGGAAACTAAAGTATCTGTATCATATCCCACAATGAAGAGAACTCATTTATGGTGTCAAATCACTAATAGAATGCATATTATTATGAGAATCAATGTTTGTCTCATTTAATAGATGAACTCTGGTTCTACAAAAAATGGCAGAAAGAAAAGCTTTTTTAGGGAGACCAAAGCATTCATGTCCTATATCCCAATGAAGAAAACATTTTTATGGTAGCCAATCACAAAAGAATAGAGATTATTATGAGGATAAATGTTTGTCTCATTTGACGGATAAAATTTTTGTTCTAAGTAAAATGGTGGAAAAAAAACCTTTTCATGAGAAGCCAAATGATCAATATCATATACCCCAAAGAGTGGAACATGCCTATAGTGGCCAATGATTAAAAGAATGAAAATTGTTATGAGTGTCCATATTTGTCTCATTTAAAAGATAAACTTTTATTTTAAGGAAAATAGTAGAAAGAAAAGCTTTTCTTGGGAAACCAAAGTATCCATACTATGTATCCCAGTGAGGAAAACTCATTTATGGTGGCCTATCACTAAAAGAATGCATATTATTATGAGAATTGATGTTTATCTTATTTGACAGATGAACTTTGGTTTTTGAAAAAGTGGCAGAAAGAAAAGCTTTTCTGGGGAGACCAAAGCATTAATATCGTGTACCCAATGAAGAGAACATGTTCATGGCAGCCGATCATAAAAGAAATGGAGATTATTATGAGAATCAATGTTTGTCTTGTTTGATAAATGATGTTTGGTTCTAAGGAAAATGGTGGAAAGAATTCCTTTTTGTGGGAAACCAAATAGTCAATGTCATGTATCTCAATGAGGGGAACATGTTTACGGTGGCCAATGACAAAAAGAATGAAGATTGTTACGAGTATCCATATTTATCTCTTTTAAAGAACAAACTTTGATTCTAAAGACAATGGTGGAAAGAAAACCTTTTATTGGGAAACCAAAGTATCTATATTATGTACCTCAGTGAGAAAAACTCATTTATGATGGCCAATCACTAAAAGAATGCATATTATTATGAAAATCAATGCTTGTCTCATGTGATAGATGAACTTCGGTTCTTGGAAAAATGGCAAAAAGAAAAGCTTTTCTTGGTAGGCCAAAGCATTAATATCATATATCTCAATGAAGGGAATATGTTTATGGTAGCCAATCACAAAAGGAATGGAGATTCTTACGAGAATCAATGTGTATCTCATTTGACCGATGACTTTAGTTCAAAGGAAGATGGTGGACGAAAAAGCTTTTCATAGGAGAACAAAGAATCACAAAAGGAATGAAAAATTATTACGAGTATCCTTCTCAGTTCAGTGATTCTAATGAAAATGGTGGAAGAAAAGCTTTTCTTAGGAAACCAAAGCCTCACTATTATGTATCTCAATGAGGAGAACTTGATTATGGTGGCTTATCACAAAAAAATGTAGATTTTTAAAAGAATCAATAATTTAATGGATGAACTTTGGTTCTAAGAAAAATGGTGGAAAGAAAACCTTTTCTTGGAAAATGAGAGCACTAATAACATGTATCCTAGTGATGAGAACATGTTTATGGCAACCAATGACAAAAAGAATGGAGATTACTATAAGAATCAATGTTTGTTTTGTTTGACAAAAAAAATTTTGTTCTAAGAAAAACAAAAAAAGAAAGCTTTTCTTGGGAGACAAAAGCTTTAATATCGTGTATCACAATGAAGATAAAATGTTTATGGTGGCCAATCACAAGAATGGAGATTATTTCGAGAATCAATGTTTATCTCATTTGACGAATGAAGTTTGATTCTAAGGAAAATGGTGGAAAGAAAACCTTTTTATGGGAAACCAAATCATCAATATCATTTATCCCAATTAGGGGAATGTGTTTATGGTGGCCAATAACAAAAAGAATGAAAATTATTATGAGTATCCATATTTGTCTCATTTAAAGAATAAACTTTGATTCTAAGGAAAATAGTGGAAGAATAGCTGTTCTTGGGAAACCAAAGCATTAGTACCATGTACCCTAATAAGGTGAACTCATTTATCGTGGCCAATCACTAAAAGAATGCATATTATTACAAGAATTGATTTTTGTCTCATATGACAGATGAACATTGGTTTTTGGAAAAATGGCAGAAAGAAAAGCTTTTCTTGGGAGACCAAAGCATTAATATCATATATCCCAATGCAGAGAACATGTTTATGGCAGCCAATCAAAAAAAGAATCAAGATTATTATGAGAATCAATGTTTATCTCATTTGACATATGAACTCTGGTTCTAAGGAAGATGATGGATAGAAAAACTTTTTATGTGAAAACAAAGAACCAACATCATGGATGTCAATGAGAAGACCATGTTTACGATGGCGAATCACAAAAGAAATAGAAACTATTATGAGTGTCTAGTTTCAGTTCAGTGATGAACTTTGATTCTAAGGAAAATAGTGGAAAGGAAAGCTTTTCTTGGGAAACCAAAGCATCACTATTATGTATCTCAATGAGAAGGACTTTTTTATGGTGGCTAATCACTAAAAGAATGTAGATTATTACGAGAATCAATAATTTGACAAACAGACCTTGGTTCTAAGAAAAATGGTTGAAAGAAAAGCTTTTCTTGGAAGACGACAGCATTAATAACATGCGTCCTAGTGATAAGAACATGTTTATGGCAACCAATGACAAAAAGAATGGAGATTACTATGAGAATTAATATTTGTTTTGTTTGACGGACAAACTTTTGCTCTAAGAAAAATGAAAAAAAAAAAGCTTTTCTTGGGAGACAAAAACATTAATATCTTGTATCACAATAAAGAGAACATGTTTATGGTGGCCAATCACAAAAGCAATGGAGATTGTTATGAGAATCGATATTTATCTCATTTAACGAATAAAGTTTGGTTCTAAGGAAAACGATGGAAAGAAAACATTTTCCTTGAAAACCAAATAACCAATATCATATATCTCAATAAAGGGAACTGTTTATGGTGGCCAATGACAAAAAGAATGAAAATTATTACGAGTATCCATATTTGTCCCAGTTAAAGAATAAACTTTAAGTCTAAGAAAAATAGTGGAAAAAACAACTTTTCTTGGGAAACCAAAGCATCAATATCATGTACCCCAATGAGGTGAACTCGTTTATTATGGCCAATCACAAAAAGAATGCAGAATATTACAAGAATCGATATTTATCTCACTTGACGGATGAACACTGGTTCTAAGAAAAATGGTAGAAAGAAAAACTTTTCTTAGGAGACCAAATTATTAATACCATGTATCCTAATGAAGAGAACATATTCATGGTAGCCAATCACAAAAGGAATGGAGATTATGACGAGAATTAATGTTTGTCTTGTTTGACAAATGAAGTTTAGTTCTAAGGAAAATGGTAGAAAGAAAACCTTTTCATGAGAAACCAAATAGTCAATATCATGTATCTTAATGATAGGAACATGTTTATAGTGGCCAATGACAAAATGAATGAAAATTATTACAAGTATCCATATTTATCTCATTTAAAGAATGGACTTTGATTCTAAGGGCGATGGTGGAAAAAAAAGCTTTTGTTTGGAAACCAAAGTATCTGTATTACGTACTACAGTGAGGAAAAGTCATTTAAAATGGCCAATCACTAAAAGAATGCATATTATTACAAGAATCAATGTTTATCTCATGTGACAGATAAACTTTAGTTTTTGGAAAAATGGTAGAAAGTAAAGCTTTTCTTGGGAGACCAAAGCATTAAATATCGTGTATCCTAATAAAGAGAACATGTTTATAGCAGCCAATCATAAAAAGAATGGAGATTATTACTAGAATCAATGTTTATCTCAATTGATGGATGAACTTTAGTTCTAAGAAAGATGGTGGACAGAAAAGTTTTTCATGGGAAAACAAAGAATCAACATCATGGATCTCATGAGCAGAACATGTTTACAGTGGTGAACCACAAAAGGAATGCAAATTATTACGATTATCCATGTTTCTCTCAGTTAAGTGATAAACTTTGATTCTAAGGAAAATGGTGGAAAGAAAAGCTTTTTGTGGGAAACCAAAGCATCAATATTATGTATCTCAATAAAGAAAACTTGTTTATGGTGGCTAATCCCAAAAAGAATGCAAATTATTATGAGAATCAATAATTTGACAGAAGAACTTTGGTTCTAAGAAAAATGGTGAGAAGAAAAGCTTTTCTTGGAAGATGGCAGCATTAATAACATGCATCCTAGTGATGAGATCATGTTTATGGTGACCAATGACAAAAAAAAATGGAGATTATTGCAAGAATCAATGTTTATTTTGTTTGACAGACAAAATTTTGTTCTAAGAAAAATGACAAAAAAAAGCTTTTCTTGGGGGACTAAAGCATTAATATCGTGTATCATAATGAAGAGAACATGTTTATGGTGCCAATTGCAAAAGGAATAGAGATTATTATGAGAATCAATGTTTGTCTTGTTTAACAAATGAAGTTTGATTCTAAGGAAAATGGTGGAAAGAAAACCTTTTCCTAGGAAGCCAAATAATCAGTATCATATATCTCAATAAGGGGAACGTGTTTTTGGTGGCCAATGACAAAAAGAACGAAAATTATTATGAGTATCCATATTTGTCTCTTTTAAAGAATAACCTTTGATTCTAAGGAAAATGGTGGAAAAAACAACTTTTCTTGGGAAACCAAAGCATCAGTATCATGTCCCCCAATGAGGTGAACACTTTTATTATGGCCAATCACTAAAAGAATGCAGAATATTACAAGAATTGATATTTATCTGCGTTGATGGATGCACTCTGGTTCTAAGAAAAATGGCAGAAAGAAACACATTTCTTGGGAGACCAAAACATTAATACCATATATACTAATGAAGAAAACATGTTCATTGCAGCAAAACACAAAAAGAAAGGAGATTATTATAAGAATCAATGCTTGTCTTGTATGACAAATAAAGTTTGGTTCTAAGGAAAATGGTGCAAAGAAAACTTTTTCACGAGAAACCAAGTTGTCAATGTCATGTATCTCAAAGAGGGGAACGTGTTTACGAAGGCCAATGACAAAAAGAATGAAAATTGTTACGAGTATCTATATTTATCTCATTGAAAGAATGAACTTTGATTCTAAGGACAATGGTAAAATGAAAAGCTTTTCTTGGAAAACCAAAGTATCTATATTATGCACCTAAGCAAGGAAAACTCATTTATGATGGCCAATCACTAAAAGAATGCATACTATTATGAGAATCGATGTTTGTCTTATGTGACATATAAACTTTGGTTTTTAGAAAAATGGTAGAAAAAAAAAAGCTTTTCTTGGGAGGCCAAAGCATTGATATCTTGTATCCCAATAAAAATAACATGTTTATGGCAGCCAATCACAAAAGGAACAGAGATTATTATGAGAATCAATATTTATCTCATTTGACATATGAACTCTGGTTCTAAGAAAGATGGTGAACAGAAAAGCTTTTTTTGGGAAACCAAAGCATCATTATTATGTATCTCAATGAGGAGAACTTGTTTATGATGGCTAGTCCAAAAAAGAATGCAGATTATTAAGAGAATCAATAATTTATTAGATGATCTTTGATTTTAAGAAAAAGTGTGGAAAAAAAGCTTTTCTTGATGATGAAAGCCTTAATAACATGCATCCTAGTGATGAGAACATGTTTATGGTGACCAAATTACTATGAGAATTAATATTTGTTTTGTTTGACAGACAAACTTCTATTCTAAGAAAAATGGCAAAAAAAGCTTTTCTTGGGAGGCTAAAGTGTTAATATCATGTATCACAATGAAGAGAACAAATTTAGGGTGGCCAATTGCAAAAGGAATGGAGATTATTACAAGAATGAATATTTGTCTTGCTTGACAAATAAAGTTTGGTTCTAAGGAAAATGGCAGAAAACAACCTTTTCATGGGAAACCAAATAGTTAATGTCATGTATCACGATAAAGGGAATGTGTTTATGGTGGCCAATGACAAAAAGAATGAAAATTGTTATGAGTGTCCATATTTATCTCATTTAAAGACTAAACTTTGATTCTAAGGACAATGGTGGAAAGAATAGCTTTTCTTGGGAAACCAAAGCATCAATATCATGTACCCTGATTAGGAAAACTCGTTTATTATGGCCAATCACTACAAGAATGAAGAACATTACAGGAATCGATGTTTGTCTCACTTGAAAAAGAAACTCTAGTTCAAAGAAAAATGGCAGAGAGAAAACTTTTCTTGGGAGACCAAAACATTAATACAATGTATCCTAATAAAGAGAACATGTTCATGGCAACCAAACATAAAAGGAATAGAGATTGTTATGAGAATCAATGTTTGTCTTGTTTGACAAATGAAGTTTGGTTGTAAGGAAAATGGTGGAAAAAAACCTTTTCACATGAAACCAAGTTATGAATGTCATGTATCTTAATGAGGGGAATGTGTTTACGTAGGCCAATGACAAAAAGAATGAAAATTGTTATGAATATCCATATTTATCTCATTGAAGGAATGAACTTTGATTCTAAGGACAATGGTGAAACGAAAAGCTGTTCCTGGGAAACCAAAGTATCTGTATTGTGCACCTTAGCGAGGAAAACTCATTTATGATGGCTAATCACTAAACGAATGCATATTATTATGAGAATCGATGTTTTTCTCACGGGACATATAAACTTTGGTTTTTGGAAAATGGTAGAAAAAAAGCTTTTCTTGGGAGGCCAAAGCATTAATATCATGTATCCTAATAAAAATAACATGTTTATGGCAGCCAATCACAAAAGGAATAGAGATTATTATGAATCTCATTTGACATATGAACTCTGGTTCTAAGGAAGATGGTGAACAGAAAAGCTTTTCATGGGAAACAAAGAACCAACACATGGATCTCAATGAGGAGAACATGTTTACGATAGCGAATCATAAAAGGAATGGAAATTATTATAAGTATCCATGTTTGTCCCCGTTCAGAGATGAACTTTGATTATAGGGAAAATGATGGAAAGAAATGCTTTTCTTGGGAAACCAAAGCATCATTATTATGTATCTTAATGAGGAGAACTTGTTTATGATGGCTAGTCCCAAAAAGAATGCAAATTATTAAGAGAATCAATAATTTATCGAATGAACTTTGATTTTTTTAAAAAAATAGTGGAAAGAAAAGCTTTTCTTAATGACGAAAGCCTTAATAACATGCATCCTAGTTATGAGAACATGTTTATGGAAACTAATGACAAAAAGAATGGAGATTACTGTTTGTTTTGTTTGACGAACAAACTTTTGTTCTAAGAAAAATGGCCAAAAAAATCTTTTCTTGGAAGACCAAAGGGTTAATATCGTGTATCACAATGAAGACAACATGTTTAGGGTGGCCAATCACAAAAGGAATGGAGATTATTACAAGAATCAATGTTTGTCTTATTTGACAAATAAAGTTTGGTTCTAAGGAAAATGGTAGAAAAAAAACCTTTTCACCGAAAACCAAATAGTCAATGTCAAGTATCACGATGAGGGGAATGTGTTTACAGTGGCCAATGACAAAAAGAATGAAAATTGTTATGAGTGTCCATATTTATCTCATTTAAAGACTGAACTTTGATTCTAATGACAATGGTGGAAAGAACAGCTTTTCTTGGGAAACCAAAGCATTAGTATCATAAACTCTGATTAGTAAACTCATTTATTTTGGCCAATCACTACAAAAATGCAGAATATTACAGGAATCGATGTTTGTCTCACTTGACGGACGAACTCTAGTTCTAAGAAAAATGGCAGAAAGAAACATTTTTCTTGGGAGACCAAAACATTAATACCATATATCCTAATGAAGAAAACATGTTCATGGCAGCAAAACACAAAACGAAAAGAGAGTATTACGAGAATCAATGTTTGTCTTATTTGACAAATAAAGTTTAGTTCTAAGGAAAATGGTGAAAAGAAAAACTTTTCACGAGAAACCAAATAGTCAATGTCATGTATCATGATGAGGGGAATGTGTTTACGGTGGCCAATGACAAAAAGAATGAAAATTATTATGAGTGTCCATATTTATCTCATTTAAAGACTAAACTTTAATTTTAAGGACAATGGTGGAAAGAACAGCTTTTCTTGGGAAACCAAAACATCAGTATCATGTACCCTGATTAGGTAAACTTGTTTATTGTGGCCAATCACTACAAGAATGCTGAACATTATAGGAATTGATGTTTGTCTCACTTGATGGATGAATCTGGTTTAAAGAAAAATAGTGCAGAGAAAAACTTTTCTTGGGAGGCCAAAACATTAATACAATGTATCCTAATAAAGAGAACATGTTCATGGCAGCCATCATAAAAGGAACAGAGACTGTTACAAGAATCAATGTTTATCTTGTTTGACAAATGAAGTTTGCTTCTGAGGAAAATGGTCAACAAAAAACCTTTTCACGAGAAACCAAGTTGTGAATGCCATGTATCTCAATAAGGGGAATGTGTTTATGGAGGCCAATGACAAAAAGAATGAAAATTGTTACGAGTATCCATATTTATCTCATTGAAAGAACGAACTTTGATTCTAAGGACAATGGTGAAACGAAAAGCTTTTCCTGAGAAACCAAAGTATCTATATTATGCACCTTAGTGAGGAAAACTCATTTATGATGTTCAATCACTAAAAGAATGCATATTATTATGAGAATCGATCTTTTTCTCATGTGACATATAAACTTTGGTTTTTGGAGAAATGGCAGAAAGAAAAGCTTTTCTTGGGAGGCCAAAGCATTAATATCATGTATCCTAATAAAAATAACATGTTTATGGGAGCCAACCACAAAAGGAATAGAGATTTTTATGAGAATCAATGTTTATCTCATTTGACATATGAACTCTAGTTCTAAGGAAGATGGTGGACAAAAAAGCTTTTCTTGGGAAAACAAAGAACCAACATCATAGATCTCAATAAGGAGAACATGTTTACGATGACGAATCACAATAGGAATAGAAATTATTTAGAGTATCCATGTTTGTCCCCGTTCAGAGATGAACTTTGATTATAAGGAAAATGATGGAAAAAAAATCTTTTCTTGGGAAACCAAAGCATCACTATTATGTATCTCAATGAGAAGAACTTGTTTATGATGGCTAGTCCCAAAAAAATGTAAATAATTAAGAGAATCAACAATTTATCAGATGAACTTTGATTCTAAGTAAAATGGTGGAAAGAAAAGCTTTGCTTGATGATGAAAGCCTTAATAACATGCATCCTAGTGATGAAAACATGTTTATGGCGACCAATGACAAAAAGAATGGAGATTACTATGAGAATTAGTATTTGTTTTGTTTGATGGACAAACTTTTATTCTCAGAAAAATGGCAAAAAAAGCTTTTCTTGGGAGATCAAAGCATTAATATCGTGTATCACAATGAAGAAAACATGTTTAGGGTGGCCAATCACAAAAGGAATGGAGATTATTACAAGAATGAATGTTTGTCTTGTTTGACAAATAAAGTTTGGTTCTAAGGAAAATGGTAGAAAAAAACCTTTTCATGGGAAACCAAATAGTCAATGTCATATGTCTCGATAAGGGGAATGTGTTTGCGGTGGCCAATGACAAAAAGAATGAAAATTGTTATGAGTATCCATATTTATCTCATTTAAAAACTAAACTTTGATTCTAAGGACAATGGTGGAAAGAATAGCTTTTCTTGGGAAACCAAAGCATCAGTATCATGTACTCCGATGAGGTAAATCGTTTATTATGGCCAATCACTAAAAGAATGTAAAATATTATAGGAATCAATGTTTATCTCACTTGATGGATGAACTCTGGTTCAAGGA
>JBBYHK010000148.1:0-12709 GCA_038382065.1 Adansonia grandidieri | reverse complement strand
GCTCTTGTTTTAATAGCCGACCCAAAAGTCCTAGTCGATAATAAGATGGATTTTTGGTTAAATCCTTAGTTATTTGATAAGTTACAAAAAAAATAAGAATCCAATTTTTTTATAAAGACTCTGTCACTCAAACCCATCATAGTTTTTATTAAAATATTATAGCCCAAAAAAAGGTGATAAAGAAAAAAAAAATTATCAATGGTTTCTAGAGAATACAAAGAAAGAAGAAGAAAACCCTAGAAGAAAAGAGAGTGCTTAGGATTTTGAGATTAAATTTTAAATTGAAGGTTTAAGGTATGACTAAATATAATCCTGTTCAATTTTACATTTTAAATAGTTTTTTTATATAAAATTCATATTTTAGTTTTAATAGTCTTTTTCTTTGTATTAACAGTCTTTTATTTTTTAAATTTTTTCGATGATATTCTAGTGACTTTTTGACAGCATGGTGGGTGTCAGTGGAAAGGTGTCATCGAGACCTTTTTAATGGTTCTTATAGCAACTCAATCGGATTTATATTTTTGAAGAAATTATTTTTTTATATTCTAAAAAAGGGATTTGAGAGTTTCAACAAGCAAATTTTGGATAACCTGAAGTCCGTATTTTGGAAGTTATTTTTGTTGATTTTTGGATGAATTTTGTAATATGAAATGTAATCTTTTCAATAGTATATTTGTTTGATCAGATGAGTTTTGTGTTAAGAGAATCAGAGTCCTAAAATAGGCTTGTTGAAACTGGAAATCCAAAAATTTTTAATAAACGTTGATTATTTGGTGACTTGTGGCTTTCTAGAAAATATGATCCCAGTTGATTTTACAGTCAAAATGAATTTTGATTTTGAAGTAAGCTTCGTTTTCATATTGATTACTCCAATAGAGTTGACCTAGTGTGTTAGATACAAGTACTCAAAATAAGCCAAACAATTATAAAAATTTAAAATTTCAGTACTTTGTAAAATTTCTTTTTTAATTATTTTAAGTTATTTTTATCTAATAGTCAATTTATATTGCTATGAAAAGAATAATTTTTGAATATTTGAACTTTATTTAATTTTGGATTAAATAAATATATTTTTAGTAAATTACTCTTGAGTCAACATTTTTTCAAAATTTTGATTTTTACAAAGAAAAAATAACAAAAAAATAAAATTTTACTAATTTTTTATTCTCTATAACCATATGTAATATTTGTTGCTAATTTTGTGTATTAACATACAATATTCTATTTTAAAAACTTTTTTATATTTTTCTAAATTATAAAAGAAGTAATTTGGTTTTAAAAATAATTTCGATTCAGAAAAAGTCACCACAAACTTTAAGTGTCCAAGAATGATTAGGGAATGCCTTGATTTGTCTAGATAAACTGATTGCTTTAGTTTCTAGTTTGAATAGTCTTTGAATTAATAGGCTTTGCAGAAGTTATGACTCTATTGTTTCTTAGTTTTTTTTTAGCAAGTTTAGTTAAATGACTTCTCAAAATTAGCCTAAATTTTTGACACCTTAATGTTTTGACACCCTAAAATTAGCCTCAACATGCTTAATTTTGTATACAAAATGTGATGTTTTTTCCTTTGGTTTCTTAAATCAAGTTAAGCATGCAAATTATACATATGAAATTTATTTATTTTGATATGTGATGTTATTTCTTTTTTATTTGATTTTCGAATATGATTTTTGTTCAGCTATATGCATATATATTTTTTATCTATAATTATAAATAAAATTTATTACATAATTTTCTTTGAAAGAAAATACGGAATTGTATTTTGCCTACTCCTTTGACTACTAGGAACTGCTTAAACACAGAATATTAGAAATTTGTCACTATTTTTATTTAGCGACAGAATTAGTGACAATTTTTATTTGTTACTGATACCCCCTTACTAATAATTTTCGTCACCATTTTGATTGATTTCGTCACAAACTTTGTGATGGGTATTCCTTCACAAAACACTTCAATTGATGTCACAATGTTTAGCTAACTTGTGCAGCTGCCCGTCACCGTATTCTGTCATAAAATTTTAATGTCTGTCACTATTTATGTTACTAAATTATGTTACAAAATTAAATTCTATCACAAACAAACTTCACAATTTTTTGTCACATATAAATCATGTCACTATTTTTGTCATAAAATTCTATCATAAATTTAAATTTTATCATAAATAGACTGTCACAATTTTTGTCATGTATATATTCTATCACTTTTTCTCTTACTAAATTCTTTCTTAGTCTGTCACAATGTATAACATCCATTACTATTTTGGTGAAAAATTCTATCATAAATTTAAATTTTATAACAAATAGACTGTCACAATTTTTTTCATGTACATATTCTATCACTTTTTCTCTTACTAAATTCTTTCTTAGTCTGTCACAATGTATAACATCTGTTACTATTTTGGTCATAAAATTTGACTCAATATAAATTCTGTCACTAATTTTGTTACTATTTTTTATCTAAAATCGTAACAGATTTACAATTTCTTATTAATCCTGTCACAAATTATGACATTCTATCACAATTTATAAACTTTTATTACAATTTCCATCACAATTTTAAAGTTTGTCACAAAATCCTATCAAAAGTCATTCCACCTCAAATAAAATAACCATAGTTAAGTAAATATTAATCATAAGTAATGAACCACAATCAAAATTCATCATAAAAAATCTACTCATCTTTGTAATTAACAAATTAAAGCATAAATATCATCAAGCTTTAAGAGTGCTTAATTAATATAACCAACAAAAGTACTAAAGTACTTTATAAGTTAAACTATCCTAGGATAATAAGTAGTTATAGTCCTAACATATTAGAAATTGTTCTTAAACCATAGATAATAGTTAAGATAATTCTTAAAAGTTTAAATATTTATTAAAACATACACTAGATTAAGCCTCATCATCATTATCATTATCATCACAAACATCATCATCAAGTTGTTCATTAACAGCTGTTGAAACCTCTGATGGTGGATTTGGAACTTGAATTCCCATACCTCTTAAGGCATCCTAGAGGTGCGGAACAAGAATTTCATCTAGTCGTTGCATTACTTGATTTAAAATTTGATCCACGTGTTCAATTTGAATTGAAGGACATCTGGAAGTAGCAGTCGATGACAATGAGCTCGAATGATGAGTAGTGCCAAGTATATCTCGAGGGTTCTCTCTTCCAAACCCATATAAATACTCATGACCTATGCCACCAACTGCTTGATGCCATGTATCGGCATCAAACTGAGGTTATGAAGAACTATCACCGTACTTCTCAGTCATTGCAGTAGCATATCTTTCCTACAACAATATAAATAAAAAGGTTAATGTTTATTCATGTTACATAACATTAAACGAGAATAAAGTTCTACTTATGTAAAATTTATGTACACTGACAGATTTGGATTTCTTATCCACAAATTCATCGGTCGATCGCTTATGAGTATGATCAAATACCTTAGCTTGAGTAACAGGCTGTCCAAGCTCTTTTTCCTGTAATAATTTACATAAATATTAATGAATATTGTAAAGAAAAATAATGGATAAATTATTATTTGAAAAATATTACATACCATTCTTTTTCTATGGAGAACAATAGGCAATGTTCCGCATGCATGCTTTGATATTCACCTTTCTTTTTCAGTAAGATGATTGGCTCGAGCAGCAACACTTTTCCCTTTCTATTCATCTTTTCCCCATACATTGTCAATCAACCATGCCTAATTCTCTTCGCCTACCTACTCTAGCCAAAAATCCTTCGTATCACTGATAAAAGTTGTGTTGACGTCACGCGTAGCTTGCTGTCTAGCTTTGTTCATCATACTGCTGAATTGTCTTCCACAAATCTTATACCTTAAATTATATATTTCAGCAGTTTTCTCTTCAGGCCATTTATATTTTGCCTTAAAAAAAACATATAGTTAAAATTGAAAGATAGGTTATCTAAATAAGACAAAATTTAACAATTGTATAAATAAATACTTGAAAAGCATTCTAGGAGGTAGCTATATGAGATTCAGGCACCTTTGTCCATGTTGCCCACAGTCCATTATAGTAAGCTTTCAAAATGCATGTAATAGTCCTAGGTACCAATTCCTTCTCATCTTTACATATTAATGTACTATAACATTTATATATATTAAAACTCAATATCATATAACTACTAATTTTAAAGAAATAATATTTGTAAAAGTTCAAATTATACCTAGATCCAAGAATGGATATAAACTTTCTATCTGCTGAATTAAGAGTTTGAAACCCTCGATTTTGTCCTCTACTTCTTTAGCGTCTTATGGGAGCTAGTTGTGGAGTAGACTCATCTTCCTTGCCTTCTATATTAACCAACCTAGTAGGCTCAATAGCTGTCGATGGATCACAATGAGGCTCAACAACTGAAGTTTGAGTGAAAAATGTATCCACTGTATTTCCATGATTGATGGGAGTTTGTGATAGAGGTGGATCAATAGATCGACCTACCATAGAACATCCAACATCACTAGTAGACTGCAAATATTTTGAGATTTAGCTTCTCAAGATCATTCTACCTACCTCCAGCTCTAGGCAACATCGTTCCTACATAATGAAAAAAATGAATAACTAAAAACAAATTCAATTTATCTGAATTAAAGTAATGATAAAAAATTAGTATGAAAATAACATATTGTACCAAACTATTAATAAATCAAAGTATAAATGAAATAATATATAATAATATCTATTTTTCACTCAAACAAGCATTAACCTACTCAGTCCTCAATTTCAGTGTTTCCGAAAGGATCATCACTATCATCACTAGTAGACAAGTTGAACTCTAATTTATCCATTGAAACATTATCTTCTTCGGACTCTCTAAACAAAAACTCTTCATTTTCATCATTAGCATCATAATCATAGTCATCTTCTTCGTTTTCCTTATGCAAATCTAAAACTGAATCAAGTAATTCAATACCACATTCGCCCACAATAACACTTAGATCATCAAGTTCTAAAGTAGAAAGAATATGAATAGGAGTAAACTTATTTTCTTGGTAAAACACATCAACTTTTTATGCTCGATATTCATCATCATGTAATGATATGTCATATCAATTCCTAGCTTTAATTTTACAAATAGCCCACCAATCATATCTTTATCTTCTCCAAGAAGGATAAGTAATATAATAAACTTGTTAAGCTTGTTGAGCCAAAACAAATGGCTTGTTACTTGAAAGGTTAGACTTCAGATTTACTTCAATAAGACCATAAAGAGGGTACACTTTCACACACTTTTCAGTTTCAAACTAATGGTATTTAAATAATATAACTCTATTTCCAATACCAACATACTCTAGCTCAACAATATCCACTAGTATCCCATAAAAATCACACTTATAATCATTGTAGCAACTCCCTTTGAGGCATACCCCGTAATTCATTGTTGTCAACTTTGCTTGTAATGATAAATATAAAACTTAAAACCATTTACAAAGTAACTTTTGTAAAACTTAGCCATACGCGAAGGACCATATGCTACCTCCACTATACGACTATCAATATGATCTTCATTGTTTGAAACCTATAACAAAATATTAGTTACTAGTAAACCATTTAAAAATATATTAAACTAACTTTATAACTTTTGAAAAATACTTATAAAATTTTTCAACCATGATGAAAAAAATTTTTCTCGTAATTTCTTAAGTTCATCATCACTAGTATTTGGTTTTTCGATCTTTGTTACCTCTTTAAATTTCCTACAATGTAATTTACAGATTATGATGCATATTCATATTAAAAGAAAAATATTAGTTTAAAAATTCAAAGCCATAACTTACTCAACATATGACCATATCTCTTCGCAATTCAACAAAACATATATCTTGGCTGCTTTAAATTCATAATCATGGAGATATCGAGAAACACCTTTCAGACCAAAAGATTGACTCAGATGAGAGAAAATTGATAACCATTCCATTGCCTCCATTTCACCTCCATCATCATTGTGTGGAACTCGATTCAATCTTGTTGAAATGTTAGGCTTGAAATAATATAAGGAAAATGTTGTTATTTCCTCAACAATGTAAGCTTCATAAGTAGTTGCTTCAACATATGCTCAATTGGTTACTTTTTTTTATATGGTGATGCATATACCTAGCCATTATAAATAATGATCAAATTAATCATTTGAATTTGTTATACTTAATGTTACAGAAAAATGTTACCTTTCAAAAGGGCACATCTAGCGATAATGAACCGGTCCACCAACTTTGCCTTATAAGCTAAGTGAATTAGCAAATGCTCCATGGAATCAAAAAATCATGGCGGGAAGATCTTTTCTAACTTACATAGTGTCTCCACAATGTTTTTTTCCAAGATTTTCATATCCTCTACTTGTAATTCTGTAGAACAAATATCTTTAAAGAAATTATTCATCTCAATAATAGCTTCACAAATTTGGATTTGACAGTAAATCTCAGAAAGTAATTAGAAGCAACCGTTGCATAAACACATGACAATCATGACTTTTATAGCCATAAAACTTGTTTCCATCATGTACACTTCTCGCAATGTTCAAGACATATCCATAAGGAAATTTAATGTTTTAACCCACATTCACATACCATTTATTTGCTCATGACTTAAAGTAAAAGTTGCTTTTGGCTTGAAAAGTTTTTCCTTATATTCAACCAATTCCAATTCAGGTCATTTACAGAGAACTTTCATATCCATTCTAGCTTTCACATTATCTTTGGATTTACCTTTAATATCCATTACCATGTTAAATATATTCTCAAACACATTTCGTTTAATATGCATAACATCCAAATTATGACGAATAAGGTTTGAGTGCTAATAAGGTAACTCCCAAAAGATACTTTTTTTCAACCAATTATGTGTATCTCCAAAACCAATTATTTTTTCCTTCTCATGTAATTTACCAAAGACCATATCAGGAAGTACATGCACTCGAGACAATATTTTTTCCCTCTATAATCGATGAATCGGGGGATCATTTCCATACCAATCTTAAACTTATCTTTTTGCTTCCTATAAAGATGATTTAAATGTAAAAATTGTCGATGACAGTCAAAAAATGATGTTTTACCACCATAATGCAATCGAAAAGCCTTACTTCACTCTATGCAATAAGGACAAGGCAATTTCCTATGGGTACTCTAACTTGACAACATGGAGTATGTGGGAAATCACTAATTGTCCATAAAAATGCTGCCCTTAACACAAAATTTTGTCTCCTAAAAACATTAAAAGTTCAACTCCAATATTCCACAACAATTTCAACTCATCTATCAAAGGTCTTAAGAACACATCTATATACTTAACTGGACTTTTAGGACTTGGAATAAGCATATTTAACAGTAAATACGATTGCTTTATGCACATCCGTGGAGGCAAATTATAAATAACAATGATTACAGACGAACATGAATATGGTTTAGCAGATGACCCAAAAGGGTTATACCCATCAATACATAACCCAAGATGCACATTTCGTGTTTTGACTGCAAATGAAGGGTGAATATGATCAAACTGTTGCCATGCCTCACTATCAACCAGGTGCTTAGTTTTCCCATCAATGCTATATCTATGAGCATGCCAGATCATGTGTTCAGAAGTTTTGAAAGACATATAAAGTCTTTAAAGCCTCGGTATAAGAGGTAAATAACATAAAACTTTGAAAGCTACGTTATTCTTTTGATTACGGCTTGATGTAGATTTATACCGAGGATGACCACACACCAGACACTTAGTCATTGATTCAGTTTCAGCATAAAATATCATGCAATTATTTTGACATGCATTTATTTTATTATAACCAAGTCTTATTTGCCAGCCAATTTCTCATCTTTCGGCAACATATCTTTAACTATAGACATGATACAATCATAACAAGCCTCACTTATGTTGAACTCTGACTTCACATTTAGAAGCTAAGATACAGCTTGAAGTTTTGTATGGTTATCACAACCAGGCCATAAAGGTTCATCAGCATCATTCAACAGAGAAAAAAAATTTAGTAGCATTATGATTTGGTAATTCATCATGAACTTGAGACTCTCTCCCACTCCAATCAAATTCAAAATAAGTAGCATCCATAACCATCCTCCTATATGGATTCACATCATCTATTCTATTTGAAGATTCACCTTCAACCAAATTACAAATCAAAGACTCTCCCTGTGCCAACCAAACCATATAACCATTTGTAAAACCTTTTGAATTGAGATGATAAATCACATCATCTCGAGTTTTAACTTTTCTATTATTACATTTGCTACATGGACACTTAATCTTATTCTGACTAACACATGACTCTCTTGTGAAAATACAAAATTTACAAATTCTTCAACTCTTTTTATAAACTCTTTATGAAGATACCTTTTTTTATCAACCTGAGCATACATCCATGAATGATCAGTCGACGTACTGTAATTTTAGAAATCAATATAATTCACATGTCAAGTAATGTTCATCTAACAAAAAAAGTATCAATGAGGTAGCAAGTAATAATCAAAACAAGCTAATTTTTAACAAGTACATAACATAAAAAAGAGCAAATTAATAATAACAATTAAAATCTATATTTATTTAATTATTTATTTATTATTACTTTGAAAACCTCGAAAAACAAATGAGAACGATATTAAAAAAGTTATTATCCATATTTCTTGTGATCTTACTATAGGCTTATTTTGTTATTTATTATAAATAAATAAATAAATAATTTATATATATATATATATATATATATATATAAATGAAAGTTGATTAACTTTGGCTTGGCCCTCATTAACGTTTGGTCATTCATGCTCTCTAATTGTTTATATTAAAGACTATTTCTATCCTAAATGTTAATCATCGAATTAATGAACCAAAAAAATAAAACAAATCGATAACACAAAAAGAAACTATAGTCTGTCTCAGAAAAATAAAAAAAATCTATTGAAATTTTGGGTTAAAAGGGAAGAACCTGATTATTTGAAATTTTGCACCAAGAGAAGTGCAGCGGCGATGGAAACAACAGCAGCAGCAGTAATGTAAACAACAGCAACAGCAATGGAAACAACAGCAGCAGCGGCAGCGATGGAAACAACAGTACACAACAGCAATAGCAACAACGATGGAAACAACAGCAGCAGTAGCAACAATGGAAACAACAACACACAACAGCAGTAGCAGCGATGGAAACAATAGCAGCAGTAGCAGTGTAAACAACAGCAGCGATGGAAACAATAGCATACAATAGCAGCAGCAACATTAAAGAGAATAATATTTAAGCTTTATAATTTTTTATTGGGATTGAAATCTATAACCCATATTCAAAGTCTTAAATCTAGCCCAAACAATAAAATTTTTATATTTTGAGCTATCTTATTTTTAGACTTTATAAATGGATCAAATAGTTTAAAATTAATTACAATTAAAAATTAATTTAATAAATAAAATATTTTTTAAAATATAATATATACTTTTATTTATATAAAATATTAACATATTATATTTTTTAAATGCATATTCAATACTATTTTATTCATATATCATTATTATAATCAAACCAATAATTCATGCAATTATATATATTTAAGTATATGTAAAACGAATTCACACACGTAAATGTAAATATTTATTTAGGGTTCAAAACTGAAAAATACATAAAGATTATGAACTATTTTTCACATCTCAGTGATGACAAAATTTTTCATTACTAAATTAGTAATAGTAAATTCGTCACTAAAATTTTCACAATAAAATGTTTACATATAAAAACTTATTTTTTATTAAAAAAAAGTAAGTTAATTATATTTATCACAGATCAGTCACTAATTTTTATTATTAATTATAATTTTAACCCTTATAATAGGATCTTCTGCTACAAATATTCTATTTTCAACTTAGTGATAGAATTTTTGTCACAAAAATTATCACAATGATATCTATTTATTAAAAACTAATTAAATTAATTAATTAATAAAATCTGTCACAAGTCTGTCACTATGAGCTGTCACTATTTATGATTTCAATCACTATGACGAAAATTTTTGTCACAAATAGTTGGTGAAAATTTTTATCAAAACATAGTGACAGATTTTATGATAGAATATTCTTTATGTTACAATTCTGTCAAAAGTCCATCACAAATTTTTGTCGCAACAAATAATTGTCATTCAAAGATTATTTTTGTCATAATTTCGTCACAAACCTGTCACTATTAAGTTATATTAGTGACAAAAAACTATGACGGAAAAATTTTTCGGAAGAATTTTTCATCATAGTTAAGATATTTTCTAGTAGTGTTTGCATAATTGAGTAATCCAAAAGCATCTTTGTTTTGATTTTCTACTAGTTTTGTTATACTCTGACCCTGTCAAAGGAGGTTAAACATTGGCCATGTTGACATATATTTTGTTGTAGAAATCAATTTCACATCGTGCCACTGATATCAGAATAGTGGTTTTTGTTTTATTCGGTGCGACCATCCAGTTGCCTTTTATATGCTTCTAACCCATTACCATTAGGGTTAATTATGGTTTTTGTTCTAACGTATGCAACAAGGGTTAAATGTGGTTATAGATTGTTATAGGAGACTAATGAAAATGAATAATTTGGGAAATTTGGTTAGTATTGTTATCTCATAATTGGATTTTGGAATATTAAATTACTTAATTTCATTTTACAATCATTATGATAATTTTGTCCTAAACATTTTGTAGCATGCTTAATCTAAATAAGGAGATATTGGTTAATTGCTGAGTATTTGTACTCATTCCTCTAACTTCCTTGCTTTGTTAGATTTCGATATATACATCTTCGAAGTTTAGCTTTTGACAAGAGCCTCGTTTGCAAGTTTAGTATCTAAATTTAATTTTAAAATACTTTGAATGTAGGTAATTTGAAATAAGACTTAGTTGTTTTGTTCGTTAGCAATATATTTGGTATTTCTAGATTGAGGTGTATTATTAAAGTTTTGAGAGACTTGAGGTTTGGTAAATTATAATTTTAGAGACTTTTGGGAGTTTTGATTTTCGGTTTAATATGATATCTATCACCTTATATACTTATGAATATGCGGCATTTAGGTTCTTGGATTTGTGTTGACACTTATATCATTATCACCTCCATTTATCGAAACTCAAAGTATGATAAATAAAAATAAATAAATAAATAAAAGAGAACATATGAAATAAAAAGTGTAAGAGAAAATAAGTCAAGGCAAGTTATTAACGCTAATGACTCATTTTACTCGGTTCTTAATCAACTCCCTAATCTTCTCTTTGAAAGACAACAAATGGGAGCAATAAATTTTAATAAGAAAGCTACTCGCTTATTCAATGAACAACCATCGTCATAATTTTCAAAAATAGAAAACACAATTGAAAGGTCAGCAAAATCTTCATAAGAAATTTTTATTTACTTTAATCAGCTATTTATTTATTTATTTATTCGCATTTCATTTATTTTTTTTGCTCATCACCTTATTGCACTTTTTATTTATTTACTTGTTATATGTATTTATATTTCTCATTTACTTTATGTTATTTACATTTTTGTCATGTATCTACATTTTTGCTTTTCAATTATTTATCTATTTATTTATTTACGTCGTATTTATATATAACTTTTTACTTTAATGTGGATAATTAAAAAAAATTAGTATTGTAGGACTTTATGGAAAAGGTTTAAACCACATTAAGACGTTGGGGGGAATCCCAACAATCATAATTTTATGAGAAAAATATTATCCTTGACTTTAGGGACTTCTATGAGAATTTTCTAGGGGAGGGACTCTTGCCTAACTTCTGCCTAATCAGGAGTTTAGGGAGTTAGAAGTTCTTTTTCGAATTAAATAATTGAACTTTCTATTTGTATGTTATTTTATAGCTTAAGTTTAAAATTCATATGTGAATCTAAAATACTATCAAAAAATAAAAATTATTATTATATTAATATTAATATTTTTTATATTAGATTTTAATAAAAAAATTAATTAATTAAACAGTTATTTGAGCTGTCTTAAATTTAAAAAAAAAAATCTATATTCAAACACGGCTTAATTCAAGCTTGGTGGGTTGTTGGCTCTTAAATAGGTCAATCTATATTCATTTTATTCATTTTATTCTAATTCATTTATTTGCTTCCTTTATTCATTTCATTACATAAAAACTAATTTGAGGTTTTACAAAGATTTTTAACAAAATTAAGATAATATCACGAGTAAAAATAATTCTTCGTACGATGCATGGATGCTAAAGAGTTTCCGATAGTTATTGCTTACAAAGAAATGGTCTTCGGATTGAAGGATTAATAAGAAACTTTTTTAAATGAATAGATCTATTTCCTTATTCTAAATTCAGCTTAGTTTTTGAAAAATTTTAAAAATTATTTTTAAGCAAAAAGTTTTGGTTTTATTCTTAAATAAATGATTATATTTGAAAATTTTTTATTATAATAAGCTTGTTAAGAATTATTTTTAAATATCAAAACTAAGATTTCTTTATCAAGATCAAATATAACCCAATTTATTAAAATTGTTTTCGTGAATATTAATTTCTTCTTCGTGCGTAGCCATACTCTTTGGATCCACTTTGACTTTCGGATTTTACTAATATTAAAAAAAAAATTGTTTTAGACAAATTTTTATTATGTCTAGAGTACCCATATGTCCAGCTATATGCTCGACAGGCTTGAAATCTACCTGACATGGGCCTGAACGAAAC
>JBBYHK010000127.1:0-12710 GCA_038382065.1 Adansonia grandidieri | reverse complement strand
AATATAAATTATGTTTTTAATATTTAATTAAATTATTAAAAGAATATTAAAATAAAATTCATTATTAAAGTTTTTGACTTATAAAAAATTATTTAATTATAATTTCTTCATATCTATTTTTAGTATTAAATACAGGTTTGAGTTCGAGTTTTGTCAGGTTTGGGTCACTTCGGGTTCGGATCATTTTGGATTCGGGCTATTTCGGGTTCGGGCCATTAACTTTTTGGTGAAATCAAATTCGAGCTCAAGTTTTTTCGGACGAATTTTCGGATTTAGGTTCATTTTGCCACCTCTAAATATGACCTTGAATTTGTCTTTCTTACGGAGACAGAAAGAATGGTAATAGAAAGACTGGAAAGGGTAGGAAAGACGTTGAGATTTGGGGATGGGATATATGTGGAACCTAAAGGGATTGGTGGAGACTTGGCGCTATGGCAGAGTTAAAAGTTAGTGTGCTGGAAATCCATAGAAACTTTATTAACACGAGGATTGATGATCAATAAAAATCTGGAAGTATAGGATTACATAGGTATATGGGGCAACAATTTTTAGAGACAGAAAGGTTTTATAGGAAATCCTATAGGAAACAAGGGGAGGCAATCGAGGAACCATGGTGTTACTTCGGGGATTTTAATAATATTCAACAAAATGTGGAGAAAGAAAGAGAAAAGCAGAAATAGAATAGAAAATGAGGTGTTTTAAAGAAATGATTAATGAATGTATGCTTGGTGATGTTCACCATCAGGGTTAAAAATATACATGGATGGGCTTAAGGGAAGAAGCATTAATAAAAGAGAGGTTTGATCAAGCATCGGTGAATCTGGAATGGTAGGAGAAGTTCCCTAATTCATAAGTGATCAATTTTATAGCGGTGGGATCAAATCATTCAACAATTATTCTGATGACTGAAAGAACAGAGAATAAAGCTCCTAGGAGATTTAAGGTTTGAAGCAATATGGTTGAAAGCAGAAGAATGTAAAGAGATTATGAAGAATGGATGAGAATCCACGTGCAGGGATCCAAAGCATTTCACGTTGTTCAAAAGTTAAAAAATGTAGGTTTTTATTAAATGAATGGTGCATTGAAAACAAGAAGAAAAAAGGGAAGCTTTTAAAAGCCATGCTTAAGCAAATAACTGATGAGCAGAAGAAGGGAAGAAGTGAGGAGGACTAGAGAAAGGTTAGGGAGATACAAACGATGTTAAAAGAGGAGTGCGATAAAGAAGAAAAATATTGGCACCAGAGATTAAGAGTCAGGTGGTTATCAATTGGGGATAAAAATATAAGGTTTTTTTTCATCAGATAACTATCCAGCAGAGGTAATTGCATAAGATTTTGAGAATTAAAGGAAATGATGGGAGATGGATAGAGGGGGAAGAAGAGACTATGGAGCACTTTGTAAAATCATATGAAGATCCCTATAGGTCAAAAGGAAGAAAGGATTTCAGAATGATTATTGAAAGTGTACTCAGGTTGGTAACAGCGAGCTGAATAGAGAACTGGTGAAGGTAATTGGTGATGAGAAAATTACAAAATCAATCTTTCGAATGGGGGCTTTAAAAGCTCCTGGACCAGAAGGGTTCAATGGCTTGTTTTATCAAAGCTTCTGCCATACAATAAAGGATGATGTTGGCAAAGTAGTAAAGAAATTTTTAAAAGAGGAAGGATGCTTAGAAAGTTGAATGAAACAGAGATGGTGTTAGTGCCGAAGGTAAAGAGAGCTGAAAAGGTTGCAAATTATCGTCCTATTAGCCTGTGTAACTTCAGATACAAAATTACATCTAAAGTTATGGTGAGTAGATTAAAGCATTTGTTCAAAGATCTCATCACTGAGAATCAGAGTGCTTTTTTAGAGATGAGGTAGATTCATGACAATATTATCATTGCTTGTAAAGCATTTCATTATTTGAAAATGAAGAAGAAAGGGAAGAAGCGTAAGGTAGCTAAAAACCTGGACATGAGCAAGGCTTATGATAGGGTGGAGCAGTATTTCCTTGAAGCTGTTATGCTAAAGCTGGGATCAATAAGACTTGGACTAATTGGGTAATGGAATATGTTAGTTCCATCTCTTATTCTTTAATAATAAATAAAAAACAAACTAGAAGAATTTTTCCTGCTAAGGGTGTTAGACAAAGAGATACCCTATCTCCTTATAAGTCCTTATTACTCATAGATGTCCTGTCTAGGTTGATCCAACTAGGAATTCAGACCAAAGTGATTTAAGGGATAAAGCTTAGTAAAAATGGCCCTATTTTGTCTCACTTATTTTTCACTAACAATTCACTATTTTTTATAGCTGCAAACTATGTGAATGGTAAGAGAATATTTGAGCTTATCCAGGACTTCTGTAGAGCTTCGGGGCAGGGAGTGAATCTTGAAAAATCTAGCTTAGTCTTCAACAATAATGCACTAAAGGAGATAAAGAAGGAGATGTCAAAGTGTTTGAGGATAAAGAAAGTTAGGAACCCTGAAACTTATCTAGGAATCCAAAATCTACGAGGGAAAACAAAAATAGAAGCTTTGAATAATGTGAAAGAAAAGGTGAAGCAAAAGTTGCAAAATTAGAAATAGCAAACTTTATCGGTTGGAGATAAAGAAGTGTTGATAAAAGTTGTGATGCTGTGGTTCCTGCATATATGATGGCTTGTTTTAAGCTTCCTAAAAAGTTTTGTTCAGAATTGGATAATGATATGGCTAAGTTCTGGTGGAGACAAAAGGAGCAGGAAAGAAGAGTGCAATGGAAAAGTTGGCTAAAAATGATTGCGTCTAAGCTAGATAGAGGGATGGGATTTAAAGACTTCAAATAGTTCAATATAGCTCTATTAGCGAAACAATGTTGGCGAATGCTGCAAGATCCAGATACATTATGAGTAAGAATTCTTAAAAAATTTATTTCCCAAATAAGTCTATTCTGAATACAAGGAAAGGAGCCAAGGCTTTATGGGGATAGGTACGCTTGAGGGTAAAGATTTTATAAACGAGAACATATTATAGCAAGTAGGGGATGGCGAAGCAATTGAAATTTAGAGCGATGTATGGGTTCTTTGACTGAACGAAAGAAAACTAAATTTCTCAAGAAATGCTGACGGAAAGCCACCAATGAAGATGGTGGATAAAATAGATAAAAAGGAGAACTCATGGAAACTGGAGTCAACTGAGCAATGGCTAACAGAGAAAGAAAAAAAGCTACTCAAGAAATACCTTTGAAAAGGCAAGCAAAAGAGGATAGAATTCTATGGCCTTATAAGAAGGATCGGGAATATACTATTAAATCGGGGCATAGAACAATTATGTGAGGCAAAAATCATGATGGAAATGATCAACCAGCTAGTTCACATGTGGTGAATGAGAAGGTATGGAAAGAAATTTGGCAACTGCAGCTTCCTAGTAGAATTAAGGTATTTTTTTGGAGGGTGTGTAATGATGCAATCCTATCTAACCATAACCTCTAGAAAAAAAAAAAAAAACGTAGGAAAAATCTTGTGTTGTATATGTGAGGTTGAAGTGGAAACTGTTGAACATATGCTCCTGTCATGTGACGGGACAAGGGATATATGGCTAGCAAGTTGTTATGGATTACAGATTAATAAACAAAAGATAAGGACTTTTGATCAGTGGCTCTTTGAAGCTCTTGACGGCATTGCAGAGAGAAAGGTAACAAAGAATAAGCTAAAAGAGATTATAGCTCTCACTTGCAAGACAATCTGGAAATTTAGGTATGAAGTGGTAGTTGGGAAAAAGGAACTGAAGGTGGAAAATGCCTTATATCGAGCAAGAAATGCAGAATTTGAATATGGAATGGTGAGACAAGTGGACAGGCCAATGATAAAGGAAAATGAGGAGATGAGAAAGGCTATTGTACAGCAAAAACAAAAGGATGGATGGGTAAAGATCAATGTTAAAGGGGCCTATTGTCCAAAAACAAAGCAAGCTAGTATAGGGGTGGTAGTTAGAAATGGTAAAAAGAGAATTAATGGATGGTAGTGGGGCCAGAGTAAAGGTAAACTCGGCTTTGATGGCTGAAGCACTTGCATGTGAAGAAAGAGTGGTTTTAACATAGAAAGGAAAGTTCAACGTAGTTATCTTGGAAACTGACTCTGCTGAAGCGTTTTAAAGTTTACTTTAGGCTAAATACAACATTCATTAGAGAATCAAGCCGATTATTGATAACACTGCCCAAATAATGAAAGAAATCCAGGAGTTAAAACTGGAATTAGTGAGAAGACAAGCCAATAGGGTAGTTGATTAGGTTGCTAATCAATCTAGAAGGGAGATGTGTCCAAGAGATTGGCTAAGAATGTCACCATCTTCTTTATTGCATATTCTTAAAGGTGACAAAATAAACTCGAACTTGAAAACTCACTTAAGAAAATCCGAGTCCAAACTCAATTTGACCAAAAAGTCAATAGCTTGAGGAAACCCAAATTCGAAAAAATTTCAACCCAAAAGAACCTAAACCCAAGCCTGACACAAACTTAAATTTAATACTAAAAATAAAAATGAAGAAATTATAATTAAATAATTTTTTATAAAGCAAAAACTTTAATTATCAATTTTATTTTAATATTCTTTTAATAATTTAAGTAAATACTAACAACTTAATTTATTATTATATATGATAAAATAATAATATATCAAAAAGTAAATCATATTATGAGCTTTGCAAATATTGTCAATAAAGTATATCATCCATTTATTACATTTTTTTAATTTAATTACTTAAATTCATCGAATATTAAGAGTTTATGTATGTTAGTAGTAAAATTTTAAGTGCTTCTTTAAATATTATTCTTATTATATTATTGTTATTTCATTTAATAATAATTGGAGTTCAATAATAATACAACAAACTGATAAGGTAAATTTAAAAAAAATATTAAAGTCATAACAGATAATACTACATCAAAAATGAAAAAAAAAATCATATATTAGACTTGTACACGAACAAAGCAGCGCATGCAGCCCGACAATTGGCACGATCAAGCCCGAGTCTTAAATTTTAAATTTTAGGCTGGCTCGGCTTGAAACAACATTACAAATCGAGTTAAAAATAATTCCTACCTAATTTAATTTTATACTTTGATGTAACTCATTATATTTGCAATAAAGAAACCTCGAGTTACATTCGAGGGCAATTGGATGAGGCAAGAATTTTACAACCCCAGAAAGTAAGACATAAGGCAAGGTACACAGACCTTATTTAAAGATTAAATACCATAAAAATAATCAACTATCCACAATCACATTAGATCCAAGTCCATAATCATACCATACATTCACAATCAATATTATGAACATACAAATGTGTTTTATTCTCTTGTTACCGCATTTGAGATTTAAATTTGATTCTTTATTTAATTTAATCAGGAAAACTGTTTCTCTTAAGTTGATTAACATTTATTCTAATTATATTAGCATAAATCCTAATCCAATCAGCCTTAATCAATTAAATTAAATAATTTCCAATTAAATAATTTAATTAGAAATAAAACATATTAATTTTATTATCCAATTATGGATCTTATATTTAATTTAATTAAGAAAACTATTTTTCTTACTTGATTAACATTTATTCTAATCAAATTAAAATAAATCCTAATCCAATTAGGATTACTCAATTAAATTAAATAATGTCCAATTACACAATTTAATTGGAAATAAAACATATTAATTTTATTATCCAATTATAGATCTTATGTTTAATTTAATTAAGAAAACTATTTTTCTTAAGTTGATTAACATTTATTCTAATCAAATTAGAATAAATCCTAATCCCATTAGGATTTATCAATTAAATTAAATAATGTCCAATTAAACAATTTAATTGGAAATAAAACATATTAATTTTATTATCCAATTATGGATCTTATCTTTAATTTAATTAAGAAAACTATTTTCTTTGCTTGATTAACATTTGTTCTAATCAAATTAGAATAAATCCTAAACAAATTTAGGATTAATCAATTATTAAATATTATCCAATTAAACAATTTAAATAAAAATAAAATATGTTAATTTTATTATCCAATTGTTATCTTAAACTATTTAAGAATTTAAACCAATTGAATAATTATTCATTTGGTGATTAAAAGGAATTTAATTTACATCGAAACACCAGCTTCATAAGCTAGCAATGAGTGGCCAAGAATTCCATAAGGTGCCGTCTGCTATGGAGCCAAGAATATTTAAGCCGCCACTACCTTCATAAGCTAGTAAATTTACTTTAAGCATGATTCATCAATTAGTTATTCAAGCTTTAACATGGCTTTTACATGCATTTAAGCTGTTGGTGACAACCACAAAACCAGCCTCAATTCACCACCTAAATCACGCCACAAGTTGCTACAGTTTTGCTACATGTACTTGAGCTCTGACGTGTCTTGCAATGGGGACCTAACGGAACATAGCAGCTCCCGGCAGTAGCTAAGGAGGCCACCATTCATGGCCTAAAGCCCCGTAACAAGCAGCTGCAAGCTGCTCTATGCATATGCAACAATTGCACCAAACTATGCCACCAAACCATTATGATTATTTGTCTTTTCGATGCACGATTTTTTTTCTTAAAATCAAGAACAATTTTTGATTTTAAGGCTGAAAAATCATTGAAAAAAAGCAGCTACAAGTTGCAAAAATAATCTGAATTTTTTTGCACAAAAATCACCAAAATTGGTACAATTTGGCATGAACAATTCTTAATTATTGCTAATCGATTGTACCGATAATTAATTAGCTAAAAACAAATTTTAAACTAATTTATTACAATAATATAACATGAATTAATCTGCTGAAATAATTGAAATTAAATTAAAATAATTTTTATAAAATTTTAATTATTTAATCAGATTAATAAAAATCCTAAAATCAAAACTATTTTGAAAACTATAAGAATTAAAACATAAGATCAATTAAAACGACACAAGCGAGGCTTTAATACCACTTCTAGGAATTCTTATCATGCACAATCGACATAAAAATAAAAATAAAATAATTTAACCTTAATTAAATTATTTACGTACATAGTGGAATAATTAAGAGCAGACATACCAAATTCCTCCAAAGGATCAACTTGTGAAATCCGATCTAAAAATTCAAGAACATGGAAATAAAATCATACCTTAAATTAGGGTTGCCAAGATCCTTGGTTAGAATCGATCTCTGCTTATTCTTACACACTAAGGCCATTTATCGCAAACCAAAGCCATCCAATTGTTCAGCCTCCAATGATGATCCACATGGTTACTCGAGAAACCTTCATAAGGTTGGGATCATGTTTTACCGGGAACCATGCTAGCGATTTAGGTTTCATAAACCTTCCCTTAATCGATTACCTTAGCCATATTAAAAAATCATGAGAAAGAAAAACGATTTTTGTTCTCCCAAAATCAAGCTTGTGACTAAGCCTAATGGTCAAAACAGAAGGCATCATAATCTATACCAATGGGATAGCAAAAACATGTTATAAATATTTAAGGTTTAGTGAAACCAATAGTTTTGGTTACTTGCACTTAAGCCCCTAGACTAACTAAACTATTCAATTTAGTCCCTAAGAGATCGATATCTCTACAATTTATTTCAATCTCATTTTGATTCCATAAAATCACCCTTTTATGTGTGACCCATTAGGCCCTTAACATGTTGGCAATAAATTTAAATTAATTCGTTTAAGAATATTTTATTTTTATAGACCATGAGCAACATTTAGCAATGCATCATGGCCACCCAAATGTCAAAAGAGTCAATACAGTTTGTCAAGCCTTTCAGTGTATAATATGTCAGTATAATTCGATCCTTCCATCATATATCCCGGTAAAGGCCAAAGCATGGTGCAGTGTCTACTTTTAGCCCTTTCCATATTATTCCTACAGCCTCAATGTGTTAACTTCATAATTAGTATAGCCTTGGCCAAAGACTTCTAAGTTAACACAAGCCAAGAACAATCGAGATACGTCTCTTTATATCATTTATGATGATGAATCCTCTCTGGACCACTCATCCACATTCAGTATGCTTCATAACATCCTAAAACCACCATACCTTGGGCATCCATCAAAATGGATCTGATCGTGATGATCTCTAAGTATGCTAATTCATATACAATGTGACCTAGTGTCATAGGTCTAAGGATTACTTACTCCACTAACACATGAGAGTATTTCCATAGACATTTAAATGAAATACCAAATAGAACTCTCATAGCAGGTCCCATTCAATGAACTTATTACCATAACAAGTACCCATGTGTTATCCTCAAGTATGACTATACTTCAACTCATAAGATCAGTTGCATGCATTATATGCATGGAGGCCTAACATATGGTAGCCTTTGTGAATTGTTATGCCCTATCTTGAGAGTATAATGACCAATAATGGTTTTAGAAACACATCTGTGATGCATATGGTTATCCTCAAGTATGACTATACTTCAACTCATGAGATCAGTTGCATGCATTTATATGCATAGAGGCTTAACATATGTCATCTTTATGAATTGTTAATGCCCTATCTTGATAGTATAATGGCCAAGAATGGTTTTAGAAACATGATTGTGATGCATATGGATATCAAAGTTGTAACTATTTACAATTCTTTAGCAAAGCCAATGTGTTTTATAAGCTTTATCTTTATAAGTTATTAATAATTATATTATAACTTATGGATCAAGAAATACCTCACTAACTTTAATAACATATAATGTATTTTACATGAAATAACTAAAACCTAGTGCATTACAAGCAAATCCAATTGGCTTGCATGGCTCACACTAACATTCATATGAGGTTTTTCTTTTTTGTAGATTATAAGATGCCTCTTAGGGTTTCATCCTAAAATCCCTTTCAAGCATAGTACTTTTTCACCCTGTCTATATTCATTGGTTTGTTAAGTCATTGCCATTTATTTCAGTTAGGATCAAGGTTCATCAGAAAAAGCCCGTTTCACCATATAAGGCCCTTCCTTATTAGGGTTTACTTGTCGAGGGAATTTTTATAAAGAGCATTTTCTTAAGTACTAAGTCACTTTTGTAAAACTAAAAATGAAGGACTTTCTTGTCATAGGATCTAATCATGTGTTTTCTATACATTTGCACATAAAATATGGCTCTCATCTTTTTTTCTCATTGATAAGATTAAGTTACTTGTATCGATTTCTAACCAATTTAGCTTCTTCAAGCTACGTTCCCTCAAGATCTTGAGTGAAGGGATCTCAACCTCAATATGTAGAATAGTTTTCCTCTTGTAGACTTGGAAGAATAGGGTAGCACCTATCAAGGTTTGAACTAAAGTGTAATAGGCTTGGTAGTGTGCCTCAACTACTCCATTCATTTTTTGAGGTATAACACTAAGCTATGATGTTGAATCTTAAACTGGGAACACACTTCTTGCATCATTTTGTTTTACAAATTGCATACACTATCTATTCATTTCATAAACTTACACATGATCGACTTAGTGACATTAGCATAAGAGACTGCTCTTACCCACTGGGTGAAGTAATTGATTACAACTAGAATAAAATGGTGCTCATCAAAAGCTTTTCGAGTGATGGGTTCAATCATGTCCATGCATTATAGGATGGTCATATTGTATAAAGGTGACAGTGGGACATTAATACAATCCACATAGATTTAGTATTTATGGCACTTTCAAGCATGACTAATGTAATTTTCTTTAAATCTTATGATCTGTTATGCCATTCGGTGTCCGTTGGCATGTATGCTACAAATCCCTTTATAGATATCTTTTAAAATTCTTTTGGCTTTGAAAGCATCGACCCATCATAGTAATACTTGATCCTAGCCTTTTTATATAGGAATCCACCATCCAAAATAAAACCTATAGTCATTCTACGGATAGTTTTTTTGTCAGTTTTTGTAGTGTGCTCAAGATATTGCTGATCCTAAATGTATCAAAGGATATCATTATACCAAAATAGGCTATCTTCTCTTCTTTTATGTTCTGGCAATGTGTTGGGGTCTCATAAACACTTATCTGAATGGTTGAAACTTTTGATTCTTGATTTACTTTAAATATTGAAGCCAAAGTTGCTAGAGTCTCAGCCATTTATTTTTTTTCCTAAGGAAAATGTTGGAAACTAATTTAATCAAATTATTTTCCTAACTCAAAGATTAGTTTCCTGGAGTGAACCAACTTGGCACCTCAAGTGTCCCATTCTTTTTTAAGCTGATAGATTACTAAGGTTGAATCTTTAAAAACTTGCAGATTTCTAATACCCCTTTTGATGGTGGCTCAAGGTCTTAGGACACAAGCTTCGTACTTAGTAATGTTACTGGTGTAGTCAAAGTTTAGTTTGATGGTGAAACGGTAATAATCACCCTAGAGCAAAATCAATATTACGCTAATGTAGTTGATGTTTCATCAAAGTACATTTTCTAAGATTGTTTGAAGTTAGAGGTGTCTTCTTCCTTGGATATGCACATTAAGTCCTCGTTTAGAACTTAAAATCCAATGGTTCATAGTCAAACGCTACTTGGCTGGCCAAGAAATCGCTATTGTACTACCCTTAATAGCTTTATGGTTCATATATATGATGTCATACCTTCTTGATAAGGCAAGGGCCTTACATAGCTATTCGATGGGATGAAGCACTATGATTAGCCACATGGTGTGGCATAACATATATTGTCTTAGCCTCCAAGCAGTTCAAGCCAGAGCACTTATCAACTACAAAGTAGTTGTGATCACATTTTATGAAACTTTTGCTTAGATAGTAACCTATTTTTTTTGCCAGACTTGTCACACTGCTTTAGTACACAGCCCATAGACTTGTCAAAAACTAATAGGTATAGGATTAAGGGTTAAACAACAATCGATGGTACTAGCATTGGTAGGTTTGAAAGGTAGTGTTGGACTTTGTCGAAGGCTTATTAACATTCTTCATTCCATTCCCTTGGGTTTTGTTTTTGGAGTAATTGAAAAATCTGATCGTAGTTGTCCATTAATTAGGTATTATCAACGTGCCTCTACTCTTGCGAAGGAAGCATGTGTAAGTTAAAAATTATTTTCTCGATGATAGAATGTCTTCTTGATTGGGACTTTCACTATTTAACATAATAGGAGTGAAAAGTGTAGATTCTCGGCTTTTAATCATGAAAAAAAGGATTGTCGAATAAATCACTTATCCAACTGGTCTTCGATGGTCACCATAAAGTGGCCAATGATTGGAGTTGCTACCAATCATTTGGGCTAGGTGTGATTAGATGCCTATTCAAATCTACATTCTGAGTTACGAAACTTGAAACATTAATTCCATTGTCTACATGGCCCAAAAATTTGACGATTTAGTTTAGGTGTTGTTTACACGTGGGGAAGTATTAACATGCCCATGAGCCCAAAATTGATAACTTCTAGCTATATCGAAGCTTGGTATTAGTTTTCTAAGTTTTGACTTGTCATTATTTCCATATAATCACTTTTTATGCATGAATGTATAAAATAGTAAACCCGAGTTTTAAGAAAAATTTTAATCCCATGTTGCAACGTGCCTCGGGGTAGATCCTTGCAGATCTATGGGTTCATACGACTTAAAATATTTTTCTGACTTAGAAATGTCTTCCTAATTGAGACTTTTCCTATGTGACATGATGAGAATGAGAAAGTATGGATTCTCGACTTGTGATACAGTGAAGGGGACCATAAGATGAATCACTCATCTTATTGGTCTTGGGTGACCATCATGAAATGGCCAACACTTAGAGTTGCCACCAATCATTTTGGGCTAGGCATGATCGGATGCGTATTAAAACCTATGTCTTGAGTTACGAAACTCGAAACATCGATCTCGTGGTTTACGTCGTACAAAGATTCACTATTTGGGTTCAGGAGTTAGATACACATGATGAGGCATGAACTTCTTTGTGATGCCTAAAATCGATACCTTACTAGTTATGTGTTATCTCAGTTTTGATTCTTTCGATCTTAACTCGTCACTATTTCGATATAACCCCTTTTTAATGCATGAATTTTATGAAAACACAAATCCAAGTTTTGATAAAAAGATTTAATCTTATACACACCCCAAAGAGATAGGGAATATAGAGATTTTTAATAAAAATGACCACTCGATTTTACTTTAAAAAATGGAATATTCCACTTTGGGCATTGGATACCTACACGAAATATTACCTTTAGTTTTACTTGAAATGTTTTGAAAACATGCATGCAAATAATCATCCCGAAGAACTCACATTAGTATGACAATGAATGAAGTAACATAATATGGACCATTTAATATAATGATAAAAAAAGGGATAGACTATTGGAATTGATCTCACAATTGGCATCGATTATCTGGGAATAACTGAATTGATAATTTTCGAGATGCATCTGAGTTCCTTAATTGAACGAGATTTTCTTGACACATTCATGGAAGCCTGAGAAGGAGAAAAGTTTATTTGTATTTGAAAAACAGGGTTAGAGTATCCCCTCGAAAAGATGGGGTTAGAGTATCCCCATGAATAACAAATAATTTTGACAAAGGAAGATTTTTAAATCTTGATAATTTTGAAAAGTAGGGTTAGAGTATCCCCTCAGAAGATCGGGGTTGGAGTATCCCCATGGATGACAAATAATTTTGACAATGGGAAATTTTTAAATCTTGATAAGTTTGAAAAGCAGGGTTGTAGTATCCCTAAAAGTGACATATCTGACACTCTTTAAAGAAGTTGAGTTGGAAAACTTAAGTTGACAAAACTTC
>JBBYHK010000094.1:0-12714 GCA_038382065.1 Adansonia grandidieri | reverse complement strand
GTTCATCTTGTGTTTGTCAAAATGTATGTTCGTTGCTTGCCAAAAAAATTGTTTTCCTAAAACCTCAAGTTAAGGCCATGTTAACCTCAATAAATGAGGATTAACATGGACATAAGGTTTTTTGTTCATTGAACTTCCAATATTGGGGACAAATCAAGTCTTCATTGTTTAGATTCAAGGTTATTAAGGCCAGATGTTGTATTTTCAAAAATAAATGCCTTTTAAGTCTTTAAAATTGTTTATGCCTTAATTTGTTGCCTAAAGTCCTTGTATCGGGTAACATGGTCAATGAGCTGTTTCATCATCCCAAACTATGCCGGGATTATGTAAATAAGCTCGTGAAGCCCATGCCACTTATTTTTTTCTGTCATAGAAATTTATCATAATGAAATTTGAGAAAATGAGAAAATTTCCTTATTTTCCCTTAATAGCACTATAGTCACGACTTAAAAAATCATTTTTGAACTCCAAACCATCTTTCATGAGTTTTTTGATATTTTTCCAAAAAGGCATCAGATTACCTTTCTAACAGTATCTCGTTTACTTTCAAATCATTTCGGATAAAGGAGTAAGGATTTTAGAACTAATGCTATCTAAAGTTTGTGGGCCCATCAATTGACTTTTTTTTTTTAAATTTAAAAAATATTTTTCCTAAATACTATGTAAAATTCTTTTTTGAGATATTGTTTGTGATCTAATGATTTCATTTGAGTCAGGAACGATTTTCCAAACTTTACCACACCTTTTTCTTCTACCTGTGCTGTCACTGTCGCACTAAACCTAACTTCAAAAATTATTTCCACCTAGAATACGATTTTTGGGGATTTTTGAAATATTTTTACATTAAACCTTATTGAGTCACCTTTTCAATGTTACCTCACTTGACCTTTGGACTCTTTGAATTTGCCTAAAATAAAATTGGAAAGGGGGACTATGTGATGCTATCCCTTGTTTTTAGCATTAGTCAAAATTAATTATATTTTTGAATATCCATTCCAAGGTATTCGAATGTCTCTAAGTGGCACTGATGAGTCCCTTCAAGTTAAAATATGGGCATCAACCTCATAGGTTTAAATCAAGGCACAAGCAATCTTCATCGTATCACCTTTATTTTTATCAATTTTCTTTTTAATAAAAAATAACCTATTTTGTCAAGAATTTGTCAAAAATGTAATTTTGTCAAGAAATCACAGAACTTTTGTCAAGATGAATCCTTTAAGCTCATCTCTCCAAAATCATCAAAGTTTTTATCTGTGGGGATACTCCAACCCCATCTTCTAAGGGGATACTCCATCCCCACTTTTACAAATGTCATTTAAATTTCAAAAGTGATTAAAATTTTCATCTTTGAGGATACTCGATACTCCATCTCTACTTTTACAAACGTCATTTAAATTTCAAAAATGACTAAAATTTTCATCTTTGAGGATACTCTGACCCAATTTTTGAGGGGATGCTCCAACCTTTTTTTCAAAACTTGTCAAAAAAAAATCAAATTCTCTCTCTCTTGGGTTACTCTAGACTTTTGCAAAATTTAAATTCGATTTACATGCCTCAATTAATCAATGATCTAAACGCATTTCCAAAATTATTGACTTGATTATTTCTATATAATCGATGATAGTTACAAGATACATTTAAATTTTCCCTTCCCCTCTTTTGTGTGATTTATTCTATGCGATATTATCTCATTTTAATGTTTCACTAACACATTTTCTATGTGATAGTTATCTTGCATTCATATTTTTAAAGTCATTTAAAAAAAATTACAAGGCAATGTTTCATGTCCGTACCTCTCTAGTGCATGGCGTGAAATATCTAATTTTCAAAATTAAATCCAGAGAGCATTTAATAAAAAGGATGATTTGTTTCCCATCTCTTCTGGGCATATATGTGATTCAAGTTTTTATCTAAGACCTAGATTTCCTTTTATTCAAATTCATGTATAACAAGGGGATTATATTTAAATAATGACAAGTCAAAATGAGAAAATCAAAACTAAAGTAAGACATGACTAGAAAGTTATCGATTTCAAGCATCGCTAGGAGATTCAAACTTCTTTGTGCGTAACCAACTCTTGAATCCAGCTATCAAATCTCTGACTTATGCAGATCATGGGATCATTGTTTTGAGTTTCATGACTCAGAATATCTTTTTTAATAGGCATCCGATCATGCTTAGCCTAGTTGATTAGTGGCAACTCCAAGCATTAGCCACTTTGTGGTGGCCATCCAAACCTGATCAGATGAACGATTCGTCCAATGGTCCGCCTCTCGAATTACAAAGGAAAAGTCTCGGTTAAGATGAAACTTCCTCGTTAAGAACTTTATCACTTCCAATGCATAATATTTTTTATGTCACGCGTGCATCCTGATTCTTAAGGATCATTTTGGGGGTGCAGTGCTGACAGCTTGAGGACTCCTTTGGGGACTAATTAGAGAGTTAGTCCTATAAGTAGCCATGTCTTGCTTAGTCCTTGAATCTTTAGTTTTGGTCAGTATTTAATTATAATCCCCTTTCATATTAGTCTACTAATCTTTCATTTGTCATGACTTTTGTCACATGATTGCTAGGGACTGCCTTGTTTCTGCATAAGTATCGGTTTAATAAGTATGGGATTAAAGGGCAAACAAAACGTTTAATTGTTTCCTTGACACACATGATGCACTAGCATTTACATTAGATCCCACCAAACCCCATGGTGAGGTTAGGGTCCAACTATTAGGAGGAAATGAGTTATCTACCTACGTAAGTGCCCTACTGCATAAGCATAGCAATGCCTTCTAGGTTGTAAAGTACTTATGTCTCTCATGACTACCCCTCTACATTTGCTTAGGAAAATACATCCATTAGATCAAACCTACTCTATGAAGCCTATGATGGGCTTAGGATTAGATGCCTCAGCTTTCCTTACTAGATGAGAAATGATTTGGATACTGATCTAGATGTCAACCTAAACCATATAGTTAGCCTTTTAAACCAAACTGTGTTAAGCAACATCAAAATGCTGCTAGAATGACTTAGAGAATAAGAACACTTGAGGAGACACTTTTAACCTTCTGCTAGAATGACTTAGAGAATCAGAACACTTGAGGAGACACTTTTAACCTTTACTCTCACATACCATAGTTATATAGGTAACAGTGAATGTACCTTGTCACTTACGTGTGTCATGTTAGTGTCAAGACATGACGTTATGCTGTTCGATCGATGGCTAACTTTTGTCAGTAGGTAAGTGATGACAAGTAAAGGTTGTCACTTACAAGGCTTCATATTGCCTTCAATTAAGTCATAATCAACTCGAATAAGCCATCATGATACCCGAATAATGGCTTAACGCATATCCATCTCTAGGTGATGATGAATGAACATCACTACCTAGTCATTTGGTTTTATTCCTAGAGGTATCGTATCACTTTGACATAGGCCACTTTAACCCAGGCACACCGTTATGTTGTCTATGGTACCTAACTTGTCTTGATACTTGTCATGTTTGCCTCTAAGCATCGTAACACCTATTGTCAAGGCATTTTCCACAAGTTATTTATATTTTTTATTTGTTTTTGTATTATTTTATATTTTTACTAACCTATTTCCTTTTCTTTTGTTTTTTCTGATTGTTTTATGCATCATAATCATCATCATAGGGCAATGACTAAAGGTTTAGTGTTTAGCCAGTGGGTGTCTGTCATCAAGCAACAGCTCACTTCCATTCTTCAATTTTTTTAGAAAGTCAAAGCATGGTCCAAGTATCAGCAACTCGAAGATGAGGATATCCTTAAACTTAGTCAAGCTTTGAAGACACATGAAAGAGCTAAGATAGGTCTCGAAGACACATGATGGACACAGTCGAAATAGCTTGTTCTTCAAGTTGAGATATAACACCCAGTGAAAACCATGAATTGAAGTTGTTGAAGTTCTTCGGACATATGATTAAATAATGCAATCATGTTAGAGACTTTCGAATGTAATCATATATGATCAATTTTTTTGCTACTATATTCATATCAATAATCATTCATTGTCATGATTCCATACTTTACATGATTCCATCATGAGCAATCATCAATAAACACATGTCATAAGAGTCTAATACAAGAATAGTCATAAAAATACAAGAAGTAAGGACCCAAATATTGCACACCGTTACAATACCCGTCATTGTAAATGGATCATGGAAAACAATCACCAAGAATGCATCGAGCGACTGAAGTTGATATATAGAGAATCTTAAGACCCAATTCTTTGTTGGTAAGACAAAATACAATCTTAGATCATGAAGCTCATTGAATTAATGACATCTTCCATAAAAGAAAAGGGGTAGGCCAGCACTATAGATAACAAAAAAGAGCCAGCTAATTTGGAAAATCACCCTGTTATAGTACAAAGCTACCCAAGAAAAAACCCATCAACAGTAATAGCCTAACATTGCACTAGCCCTCTGGTACCACCAATGATATATCTAAATCCTATGGTGACTAATTAATGACAGTAATAGTCTCCTTAGTCGATCTCATAACCTTTGACCATGAGAATCAAGAGAAGATAAATGGTTAAAAGTCTGCAATATCTACTGAAGAAATGAACAAGTATCAGTTGTTAGAGGAGCACTTCCGAGCCATCGAAGGAAGCAATAAGTTTGGAGCCATTGACACTGAATCTGTGTCTCTAGTGTCCAACCTTATTAATTGCCCAAAGTTTAAAGCACTAGAGTTTGAGAAGTTCAATGGAACTACTGACCTTGCTATGTATATCTGGATGTATCTAAGAAAAATAGCTAGATACAGAAAGAATAAGAAACTTCTCATATATTGCTTCCAAGATAGCTTGATTGAGGTAGTCGCCTAGTGGTATATAAAGCTTAATAATGTTAGAATTTAATTATGGACTGACTTAGCTAGAGCCTTCTTAAGTCAGTATCAACACGTGCCGATTGGGCTCCCAACCAGGTCTCCCTTATGAACTTAGAAAAGAAAGTTCATAAGGGTTTCACGTAGTATGTGCAATGATAAAGAGAGGAGGTAGCCTTGAATTGGCCCCACTTAACTAAAAAAGAGATGACAATGCCCTACTTGTCTTATACTACAACAAACTAGTAAGGAACGCCAGCAAGAAATTTGTCGATCTTGTTTTATTAGGCAAAATGATCAATGCAAAAATCACAAATGGTCGAATGTTAGTAGAGTGTCTTTTGGATTAAGTAAGAAGTCGACCACCAATAGAAAAAAAATAAGGAGAGGCAAACACTATACGCTATGCCAACCCATTTCAGTCGAGTCATTATCAAGCATCTAGTCCCTACTATCTGGGCATACCCTTCTCTAAGCCAGTCATGATTCCACAGCCAGTTTATCTCATGACCTATAACCTATCCTTTACTATCCCACTAAATCCTCTGCGAAATAATCCATTTCTAGTGAACCAAAATGTCAACGCCTTTCTTAATAATGCACAAAACAATCAGGGGGTAAACTAGATAAGATAATAGTTTGACCCTATTCCCATTACTTATAAAGAGCTTTACCATGCTCTACTCCAAGAGCATCTAGTCGCCCCTATCTTTATCCTGAAAAAGAAGCCTCCATACCCTTAATGTATGATCTTAATGACCATTATAGCTATCATGCTAGGGCACTGAGACATGACATCGAGAATTACCTGTCATTTAAGTAAAAGGTACAGAGTCTTATTAACTCTAAAGTCTTGAAATTTGAGACTAATCAAGGGCCAAACATCACTTTAAATCCCTAGCCCAATCACACTAAACTAGCCATGAATATGATTTGTGTCAACAACCTCTATGTTAATGCCATCGAAGAACAACCAGGACCATGCAAGCTAAACAATGAGATCCATCCTAATCGACCAAAATCTACTCTTAGTAGTGGGGCCTTATTAAAAGCCCTTGGGCTTTTTTAGTTTGTTTCTATGCAATGTTAATAACTAAAACCTACATGTTTTTGCCTAATAGCTTATAGGAATCCTATGTATTGGGCATCATTTTATCAAATCTTATCAATAAAATGACTTTGCATAAAACATTTCATCTTGTGTGCTCATATTTATTCTCCTCTTTTATCAAATTCTTTGTCTACACATGCATCTATCTATATTGTTTGTCTGCACACACTTTTAGGTGCTTTAATAAGAGTGACGTGGATGTTTTCAATAGGGTTTTAGAGGTTGATTTCAAACAATCAATTTGTATTGGTGAAGTTCATTCTAACAAAGATTTTGAAAGAGGTTTTATGCCATCAAAGTGATCACAACCTTTAATCCCTTTTGTTTGGCTAACCAAAATTCAAGACATTTATGGTTGGGGCAAATTAATCATAAGACATTCAACATGTTTTCTAAGGGAACCTTACCCTGAAAAATGACTCATCAGTTCACGTTGTTATGTTCAAAATGAAAGATGGCCTTTTTTTCCTTTCATCTTTTTCACATATTGTAAAATTATCACCTTTTCTACCTTTTTGAGCTTAACGAAGTCATTTTCCCCGGAACTCTAATCAAAGATCACCTTCCATATTAGGGGGCACAAAGTCTTTCAAGGAAAAAAATATAGATATCCACCTTTACAATTATCAAAGTGCCCAACATCATTGGAAAAATATGAAATGCATTAAGTTCCGAAAATCTAAATTTCCCTCCAAAAAGTATAAAAAAATAAAAAAAGGGTCAAAGTCAAAGTCAAAGTCAACAAGAAAAAGATCAATCAAAAATCAAAGTTAAGATTAGATCAAGAGAGGGAAGCAAAGGAAATAAGGACAATAAAAAGTAGAAGGGGTGGAGACCCTTAGAAATGATCCTTGATCCAATTACCTTCAAACACCAAATTTGAGCTTATATACCTTTTTTTTCAAAATTGTGAACATTAGCCCCCATTAAATACCTTGAAAAGTTTGTCTCCATCAAGCATGGCTATTTGAATTGATAACCTTATTCTTCAGAAATTGTTTTTTGAAAGAAAGAGAAGAAAAAGAGAAAAAGTCAAGAAAAATGTAGCTTTAGGGTGAAAACTCAAAAAAGGCAACTAAAATGAAGTAAAAAAATCTTAAAGTCATCTTTGAGGTTGCCCAAGTAGCCACAGAAGAAAACTTCATCCCATCCAATCAGAGGGCTATCAAGACTCTTAAAGTCCCAATATGTCTAAAACCTTCATGAGTCAAGACACATGGTCCGGTTTCTCAAAATGTTTATCACAATACTTCCATGTTTAATACCCTAAGAGACTTTTCCAAATAGCCTCCCGAGAGCTAAGAGTCACTAGCAAAGATTAATATCTGCCAAACTATCATGTTTAAAAACTAAAAGATGTCATGATAACATCTCAAAAAATCCCAATGGAGGAATGCTTATCTCTTTTTCTTGACCAGTTTGTGAAAATTCAGACTTATGGCCATTTTATGTCTATTTTTAGTGATAGCTAGTCTCGATCTCAATTTTTTTGCCCAGCCTCTAAAAGACTTTGATCATAATTTGCCAATATTTTAAACTTTTAGTCTTCCATGTCAAAATATCACACCTTAAACCAAACCGCACCTAACTAATTAAAGGCTTACACAAATACCCATCAAAGAAACCTTAGTCAAACTTTGGCCAACCTTGGCCATATTTAGTCAAATTGCACCATGCCTCAACTAAACTAAGTTGAAATCCTAGTCAGATTAGATTAAACATTAGCCAAATCAAAGTTAAACCTTGAACAAATTAAAACTGTCTTGAGTTTAGAGGGATAAGGAAGCAAATACTTAAGTCTAAGGCATACATGTTAATTGTTTAAGAAAAATCTCATGATACATCAGATGAAACATTCATGTCATGATTGTCATAGGTATTAATCGCCCAAAATATTACCTTCTTGTCACTTTATTTTTGTGTTATTCTACCTTTTGTTAAATTAAAACATAATTGTATCACTTTTCTTGTCTTGAATAGTATTTTATTTCTCTTAACTTTTAGTTGTATTACATTATGCTTATCAATTAGTTGATAATATTTGATAATTGAATAAAATCCTGATAAGGATTTCTAGATATTACATCAAGAAGACAAGAAAAGCACTAAAAGCTTTGCTCACATCTTGACTGTCAAGCTTATAAACCGCTTACATTCAATATATACCAGCCATGATCATGTGCCAAATTATTCCTAGCCTCCTAGAGTTATCAGTCATATAAAACTATCAAAACACATGTAGAACCCATCTAATCTAATCAAAAAACCTCATCAAAACCTAGACACTAACCCATCCAAGTAAAGTCACTCGATCTTTAAATTGTTAGTAAAACCAATCGAACTTATCAGAAAAGACCATCACATATCCTAGAATCAAGAAACATCGAATCATCAAACTATCAAAAGAGCCCATCTGGTACCTTAAGTCAAGAAAATGATTATCTAAGTATTAAACCACCTAAAAAGAGTCATGATCTCATAGCCTGTCAACTTCGAAGTCAGCACCTCACAATATGGCATCGGGGAAACAATTATCAGAGCTCCTAGTTTGGCAGATGACTTGTAATGTTTATTCCCTGTATTAGACCTTATGTCATGATCATATAGTTATATTATCAAGAAAGGCGCAATTACGTCAAGTAAAGTTTCTCGAATCTATAAAAACTTCCTGGTAAGAATCTTTGACATAAAAAAATGGCAAATTAGAGGGTCACTTGGGTAAGAACCCCACTTCTCTAAAATATTATATCAAGAATTCAAGCCCAATGATACTGGTAGGCTCGTTTTGGCTAATTGGCCCTAATCTAATGATGCCAATAGGCTAAGTTCCAGCTAATTGCCCTAGTTAAGAGAGTTAAGCCCAATATTATCTATAGGCTAGTTTCGGCTAAATGGCCCTAATTAAGAGAGTTAAACTTAGTGATGCTGGTAAGGTATTTTCGGCTAATTGGCCCCAGTAAAGAGAGTTAAGCCCAATGATGTTGATAGGTTTGTTTTGGCTAATTGGTCCCAATCAATTGAGTTAAATCTAATAATGCCAGTGGGCTAGTTTTGGCTAATTGGCCTCTAGTAATAAAATTTAAGCCCAATGACATCGGTAGGCTAGTTTTGACTAATTAACCCTTTTCATTCAAAAGTGTAAGCCTAACGATGCCAGTATGTCAGTCCCAGCTAATTGGCCTACGTTATCAAAAGTCAAAGCCCAGTAACGTCGAGAGGTCAATCTTGACTAATTGTCCTGTGTCATTCTAAAGTCCAAGCCTAATGATATCGATAGGTTAGTCCTAGCTAATTGGTCTATGTCATTAAATGTTAAAGCCCAATGATGTTGGTAGGTTAGTCTAGGCTAATTAGCCCATGTCATAAGAAGTCGAAGCCCAATGATACTGGTAGGTCAGTCTTGACTAATTGGCCTATGTTATAAAAAATTAAAGCCCAATGACGTTGGTAGGTTAATCTTAGTTAGTTAGCCAATGTAATCAGAAGTTTAAGCCTAATGACATCGATAGCTCAGTCCCAGCAAAATGGCCTATGTCATCAAAAGTTAAAGCCCAGTGATGCCAATAGGTTAGTCTTGACTAACTACTCTGTGTTAGAAAGATTAAACCCAATAAGTGATTGGTGGGTCTAGTCTAGTTAGTTATCCCTTTGTCATTTTTTATGTTGAACCTAGGGAAAGGTTGAGGCTAAGATCATAGCTTAAGTCATTCATCTAAAAGCCTTTGTAATTTTTAAGTTAAACCTAAGGATGGTTAGCCTAGGATCACAGTCTAGGTTTTTTAATCTAAGAATTCAAATTTAACCTTCTTGGAAGAATCAAAATCATTATCAAAATTGTGTTTTATCTCGGCATTTTATTATTTTTTGTCCTTTCATTACAGGAACAAGAGGCAACATAAGTACACCCCAGACAAAATGGTATCTATTGGTCTTTGCTTTGTTCCTAATACACAGCAACAACCAAAGAGGGGCAACTTTAAACACCCTATTTTGTCTAGGCTAATTTTCGACATCTCAGGATCTAATTGAAAACAGATAAACAAAATAATAAAAATAAAAATAGGGATAACTGCTAGATGCTGTGTCACCAGTCATCATTAGGCAACATAGCACCAGGTGAGAAATTTTATTGGGGCAAGATTAGAAATGCCTAGGGGTCGTATTAAAGAAAAGTGAGAAAATGGCATAAAGGTCTCACACAAAGCTTCCACATCATCAAAATCCCAAAAATTTTTGTTTGAATTGATACAAAAGGCTATGTATTGATATTTTTCAATGTGGTATTGATATAAGAGGCATTTGTATCGATACTCGGGTTATTTCAAAGCTACAATCATGACTTTAGGTCAATATGTATCAATACAGGCCAAAAAGTATCGAAACCTGGGAAAATTTTGTGCTCTGTATTGATACAAAACTTGTTATATCAATACAGGAAGGCCAGGTATTGATACAAGCTCCATTTTATTGATGCCTAGAGCTAAAATTTGCTTTTAGTATCGATACAAGAAGCTTTTATTGATACCTTAAAGTATTTTTGTGCAATTCATGCCCTTTTCAAATCCTTGCACCCTAACACTAAGACACAAATGGGACCATGTTTTTGGCATAAAAAATAATCTAAATTCATAGCAAGCCTCAAACTCATGATTGGGTTTAATCAAATTCTTAGGGCCTAAATAGCCATGACAAGGGAAATTTCCATGAGTTAATTCAATTTATTATAGGGCAACCTTGGACTTCCTCATTGCTTAGCCATAAAAAATGGCTTTGATCCACTATTTTTGTTAAGCCAATCAATGGATTTAATAGACAGCGGAGCATAATACCTTGTCTACATTAGAGGTACATCACTAAAACTCTAAAATGCCCTTATATTTTGCTTTTTATCTTCACTATTCATATAGCCATATAAGACCAATTTTGTCTTAACTGAAAGGGATTCTCAGTAGACACTCAGCTTAAAGACGTTTACACTCATATACATTTCAAACACATTCTTCAGCCATAAGAAAACCTAAAATACTTCCCATTTTTGTAGCTCCCTATACCACCTCAAAGAAATACCTCTGAAAACACCATTTTAAGCAACTTTTGCTTACTTTTCTTCTTGGTAACTTATAGCAAGTAAGAAAAGGTTCAAAGGCAACATCTTTTCTTGAAAAAACCTTTATTTTTTAGGAGGAAAAGATGCTGGAGCTTTTGTTGGCATATTTTTTCAGCTTGTTTCTACATTTTGTTTCCATTTTTATGATTTTCACCATACTAGTGACCCTTTTGTGCAACCATGATCCTTTATGGGTTTTATGCACTTTTTTTAATGTCTTATGATGCATTCATGTTTAAAAATCATGTCTTGATGTCATCATGAAATTTTCAACTTATGTTTATATCATGGAAACATTATCTTTTATGTTCATATCATGTTCTATACCTCCATAAACTTATTTTGGTATGTTCATGCATTTTCTTGCCTATAAATCATGTTTTTATGCTATCATGAAATTTCCTTCTTATGTTCATGTCATAAAGCATTCTCTTCCATGCTCATATCATGTTTTATGTCTCCACGAACACATTTTAATATGTTCATGCCTTTTTTCTCTCTAAAAATCATGTCTTTATGCTGTCATTAAAATTTCTAGCACATGCTCATGTCATGAAAATATTTTCCTTCATACTTATATCATGTTTCATGTCTTTATAAATATATCTTGGCATCTTCATGCATTTTCATGCTTATCTTCTCACATGTTATCATCATTTTCTTGATTTTTGCTTACTTGAATACCTCTCATGTTTATTTTCATGAATATCATATTTAGTTCGTCCTGTGTTTGTTAAAATGTTTGTTTGTTACTTATCAAAAAATCTGTTTTCCTTAAACTCCCTAAGTTAAGGCTATGTTAACATTAATAGATAAGCATTAACTTGGACTTAAGGTTTTCTATTCATTGAACTTCCAATCTTAGGGAAAAATCAAGTTTTCATTGTTCAGATTTAAGTTTTATTAAAGCCAAATGTTTTGTTTTTTTTTTTAAAAAAAACTTTTCAAATGTCTAAAATTGTTTATCCTTCATTTATTGCGTAAAGTCCTTATATCCAGTGACATGGTTAACGACCTGTTTCATCATCTGAAACTACTCCGGCATTATATAAATGAGCTTTGAAGCCTATGTCACTCACCCTTTTCTATCAAGGACATTTTAATATCCATGGCCTAAATTTAACAAAAAAATTTGAGAAAACCAACAAATTCCCTTATTTTTCCCTTGACAACACTATAGTTACAACTTAAGAAATCATTTTTGAACTTCAAACCATTTTCCATTAATTTTATAATATTTTTCCCTAAAAGGGAATTAAATTACCTTTGCAATGGTATCTTGTCCCTTCTTTTTCCCCTTCTTTATGTGATTTATTTTATGCAACATTATCACATTTTATTATCTTACAGCACATTTCATTTGTGATGGTTATCTTACATTCATATTTTCAAAATCATTTAAAAAAATTTACATGGCAATGTTTCGGGTTGGTATCTCTCTAGCACTTGACATGAAATATTTGATTTTCTAAATTAAATCCAAAGAACATTTAATCAAAAAGATCCTTATGTTCTTCATCACTTCATTGCATATACATGATTTAAGTTTTTAACTAAGACCTAGATTTCTTTTTATTCAAATTCATGCATAATAAGGGGATTATATTTAAATAATGACAAGTCAAAACTGAGGAAACCGAAACTAG
>JBBYHK010000065.1:0-12720 GCA_038382065.1 Adansonia grandidieri | reverse complement strand
ATGACTTGCCTTACCATTCGGTGTCCATTAGCATCCATACCACAAATTCTTTTGTGAACTTCTTCAAGTATTTTTTTTGGCTTCAGAGAAATCCACACATCGAAGTAGCACCTAATCCCAGCCTTTCTTATACAAAATCCTACCATTAAAAATAAAGCTCGTGGCTAATCATTGAATGGTTCTCTTGTTAGTTTCAGCAGTGTCTTTTGGGTACAGTTAATCCTTGATGTACTAAAAAATGTCATGATACCATGGCAAACCATTCTTCTCTTCTTCAACATTCTAGCAATGTGCCAGGGTTGTATAGAAGCTCATTTGAATAGAAGCAATGTCTGATTCTCGATTAACTTTGAACATTAATGATAGAGTGGCCAAGGTGCCAATAATTTGGTTCTTCTTAAGGTTGATGTTAAAAGCTGATATCATCAAACTCTTTATTGAGCTCTTGTATTAGATTCACATAGTGGATCAGTTTATCATCATGTGTTTGCCATTCTCCCTTTAGTTGGTAAATGATGAGGGCTAAATCTCCAAACACTTATAGTGTTCGAATGCTCTTTTCAATGGTTGCTTGGAGTCCTATGATGCAGGCCTCCTATTCAGCTATGTTGTTGGTGCAATCAAAGTTCAATTTGGCTGTGAAAGGGTAATGGTTTCCCTCAGGCGAGATGAGAATTACCCAATTCCATGCCCTAGTGCATTTGAAGCTCCATTGAACTACATTTTCCATGATAACCCAAACTTGACAGTGTTCTTTACCTTAGATATGCATCAAGTCTTCATTAAGAAACTCAAAAGTCTAAAGGTTTATAGTAATCTATGGCTCGACTTGCCAAAAAGTCTGTTATTGCACTACCTTTGATGGCTTTCTAGTTCACATACATGATATCATACTCAAAAAACATAACTCTGCACAAATACTTGCAGTGATTAAGCTTGGCAATTAGCCACATAGTGTGGTATAACCTGTATTGCCTTAACCTCTTGGCTATCTGAGCTAAAGCACAACATAGCTTCTCTACGAAATAATAATTACTTTCATATTCTATAAACTTCTTGCTCAGGTAATAGATATTATGTTCCTTCTTTCCTGATTCATCATGTTGGCTTAATACAAAGCCCATCGACTTTTTTAGAATTGATAGTTACAAAATTAGCAGCTGGTCAAACACTGGTGGCACAAGTATTGGAGGGTTCGAAAGGTAATGTTTGACCTTACCAAAAGCTTCTTGGCATTCTTGATTCTATTCTCTAGGATTTATTTTTGGAGCAGCCAAAAAATCGGATCACATTTGTCAATTAATTGAGATATGAATCAGGCTATGTAGTTCAGTCTTCCCAAGAAACTTCTCACTTCTTTTTGAGTTCGAGGTTGTGACAGATTTTGAATGGCCTTAACTTTATTAGGATTAACCTCTTTTCCTTTCTCACTTATATTAAAACTCAATAATTTACTGGATGTGGCACCGAATGTGCATTTGGCAAGATTTAGCTTACGCTGGTATTTGCAAAGCCTTTTGAAGTGTTTTCGCAAATTGGCCACATGTTCACTCTTTTTTGGCAACTTGGCGATCATATCATCCACATAGACCTCGATTTCCTTATACATGAAATCATGAAACAGTGTTACCGTTGCCCTTTAGTAAGTTGCCCTAGTGTTCTAGAGCCTGAAGGGTATCACTTTGTAGCAAAAAGTGCCTAACATGGTTACGAAAGTGGTCTTTTCCATGTCTTTAGCTGTCATTTTGATTTGGTTATAGCTCGAAAATCCATCCATGAAAGAAAGTAGTGCATTTTTGGCAGTGTTGTCTACTCGGGTGTTCATGTGAGGTAAAAAAAAATTATCTTTTAGGCTAGCTCGGTTTAGATCCTTATAATCTACACACGTCTGCACTTTACTATCCTTCCTAGGGACTAATACTATATTAGCTACCCATTCAAAATATTTGGCTACCTCAAGAAATCCTGCTTCATTGCTTCTTCACTTCTTCTTTAATCTTTATAAGCATTTTGGGCATCACCCTTTTGTGCTTTTGTTGTATGAGCTTACACTCAGGTTTGAGGGGAAGTTTATGGACCACAATGTTGATATCTAATCCAGGCATGTCTTGGTAGGACTAGGTGAACACATCTCAATATTCTTGGAAAAGACTTATTAGTTTGGCTCAAGTTGATAGTTTTATGGAAGTTCTGATTTAACCTCTTTCTTATCTTCTTTTGTTCTAAGGTTTATGGTATCGACGGGTTCTTCATGAGGTAATATCTATTTTTCTTTCTGATTAACTAGTCTTAGTAGGTATAAAGTTATGGGGTTCTCTTCAGGATCCCCTTTAGATTCGACTTCACCGGTATAGATCGACTATTTGAAATCGATTTCTAAAGTTTTAGTATGAACATTCATGTCACCTTCATTGGGTTACCTGAAAATACGAAAAAGAATAATACAAGTGAAAAAATATAGGTCTGAGGTTGACAAAAACTATAAACACAAAGAATGAAATGCATAATGTTTAGTCATTTTCATTGATAATATTTAATAAAAGATACCTATACAAAGGATCCTACAATGCTTTTAGGCGAGAGCATGTAGGTTTAGTTCATAACATTACTTTGAAACAGACTTGAACAGTACAGGAATCTAATTCTTTGTCCAAACACTTGGAATAAATCTTGAAGGGCACAGACTAGCCCTAGACTTATGGTTGACATCTATGGCTTATCAATCACTTTGATGGAGACATCTTTGAATGCCCTGTTCAATATGAGCACAACATTAGTAGAGCCAGTATTGACATGTCCCCTTGGGCGAAAACTTTTCTGAAATGGTGGGATATTATTGGCTCATCCTCTATGTCTTGTCCTGACAAACGAGTCATCCTCTTCTCATGCTTTTTCTGAGCTTGTTTTCTTTTTTGCTGTGTATTGAGCTTGAATCCTAATCCTCTTTTGTTAATTTGGTTGACAACTTTTAACGCTTCAATAATCTCTTGGAGGTGTTTTCCAAATCCCTTTCAAGCCTGGGCACCTCTACCGACTATCAACTTCAAACCCATATAAGTACTCTCTAATAGAATAGGCTAAACTATTGGCAACCCTTCCTTGACATAAGTAGCATTGACAAACTCAAAGGATTGGAAAGAAGATTCTTGGATATCTTCATCAGGTTCGAGATATGGGGCATCAGTTAAGGTAGCAGCAATGATATCTTCTTATCCTCTAATACTGATTACTTTGTTCTCGATGATGAATTTCAACTTTTGTTGCAAAGATGATGGTACTACCCTAGCAGAGTGAATCTAAGGCATTCCTAATAGGCACTTATATGATGGAGCAATGTCCATCACATGGAAGTTAACTTCGTACGTACATAGGCTGATTTGGAGTGGAATGGTGATGTTCCCTACAATGTTTCGACAAGTTTCATTAAACGTTTGCACAATTGTATGACTATTCTAGATATGAGATGCGTCAATGGAGAGCTTGTTCAAGAATGACATAAGCATAACATTTAAAACCAACTCGTTATCAATGAGCACCTTAGGCAATATGGTGCCTTTACAATACGTGGTGATATGAAGGGCTTTGTAGTTTCCTCTCTTTCCATGCGAGATTTCATCATTGCTGAAAGATATGTAATTATTAGTAGTGATGTTGCTTACTAAGTGATCTAACTGACTTATAGACATGTCAAGAGAGACATAGTCCTCATTCAAAACTTTAAGAAGGGCATTCCTATGAGCTTCAAAATTCAACCGTAGTGACAACATAGATATCTTGGCAGGTTGCTTATGCAACGATTGATGATGTTGTATTCACTGTGTATGATGAACTTGAGGAATTCTATAACTTCTTTCTTATTCACTGGCTCTTTGAAGACTACTATCTGAGTTTTTGATTGCAGATTTTGATGCTTGAGGAACAGGACTAGTATTTTCTTGCAGAGTTTCATTTCTTAATGCTATTGGGGTATAACATTTGCCATTTTGAGTTAGGTGACTTACTCCTAAAAGGTCCATGCTCACTGCTTGTTGACTCGATTCCTCGATGATTAAGGTTTTATTTTCATAGTTCCAATGAACCACCTTATCGTCCTTGTAAGGGAAAGGAGATAGAAGTTGATTGATCACCCATGGCGTAGGCTGAACAAGGATAGCTTTGGCTCTCGATCCATTGTTATACAAGATTAATTGCCTTTCAACCCTGTAAGGAGGATTGCCTTCTTCTTCTTTTTCTTCTTCTACAGTGCTGACAGACAATGTTGCATTTGTAGACTCAATATACAAGGTTTGCATTTCATCATAGAATTCAATGCTACCCTCGCTCATCATCCTTTAAACCATAGTACAAAACTCTTTGCATGTTTAAAGAGTATGGCCGTAAACAGTATAGAAATTACAGAAGTCAACAATTCTTTCCTCATTTTCTCGGCTGTATTAAGTAGCTTAGCTTATACCAAGATTTGCCAAATCTATTTCATTGGCGTTCTAACTTTCTTTATGTTTTCTAGAATCTCGTAGTTTTTTTTAATGACCATTCTCTTTATGTCTAACTCAGCACGAGTTTAGGATGAACTGGCTTTAGTGCCAGATTTTGATTGCTGACTAGCCTTCATTTTTTCCTTTTGTCTTAACAGATTTTTTTTACCCAATTCATTTTTCATGGCCTCATCGATCATCCCATAGAGTACGATTACATTCGCAAGGCTCTTCGAGAAGTTTTTCGTTACCCTTTCGTAATAAAGGGCTTGCAATGTGCCAATGCATCTAACAAGCATTTTTTTTCTTTCATTAATAAGGGATAAATCTAGGCAGCCTTCTCCATCCATCTCGAAGCATACTGCCTAAAACTTTCATTAGCTCTCTTTTTCATGCCCATAAGAGACAGATAGCTTGAGATCTGGTCCTTCGTAGGCCTTTCTTCATTCGTGGCATTAATAGATGGATCGACGTGTTCATTACACTCTTCATAGAACTCAATCTTAGACCGATCCATCATCCTTTGGACCATTTCCAAAAATAAAGGCAATGTTACTAATTGTGTCCTTGACTAGAGTGGTAGCATGATTTTCAGTGGTATTCCTTCTTTGATTTTTATCATCTGTTACTACTCCAGTTTTCATGAAAGCTTGCCAGACCTTGCTCATTGAGTTTTTAACTTCTCCAATGCTTCTTTCGATCCAATGACCCTTCCATCGATTATCACATTCACTTTTGATTTAGCATGAATAGAGAGTGGGTTGGCTCTAACATTTGGTCCAGGCTCTTATTCAACCTTGATCACTCCTTTTTCTAGTAGGCCCTGCACCTTTATTTTAAATGAAGCGTGTTCTCAATGAAATGGCCTTGGGCTCCAGTGTGGTATTCATAATAAACATTCTCATTATACAATCTGGGGTACAGTAGTGATCTTGGGTTTGTGAATGCTAGGGCCACTAGTTTACTTGCCAATAAGCAAGAGTAAATCTCTTTATAGGAGTAGGGGAGTGGTTTAAAGTGCTCATTTTTCATGAGGTGCTTATTAATTGTTTGAAGCTTTCGCATTGCTCATGTTGCATGGTTGTGCACTATAGGTCATATTTGAAGCAAGATATGGCACCAAGCTTATTACTGGAGCAAACCCAGTAGTATGAACTGATTGTGGTCAGGGGAGAAAGGATTAAAACCCGTATTCAACATGCTTGGGAGGTACATAGGCGGTGTTGGATGCAGACTTTGAGTAAACCTAGCATAATTTTTACCAATAATATTCAACTCCTTCTCTTTACCTTATTTACTATCTTTTTTACTGATCTGGATGATTCATTAATGGATATCCTACCAATTTTGATGGCGTTCTCAATTATTTCACCCAATATAACTATATAGGCAAAATTTTTCATGGCGCTTCGTACTCGCCTTTCATAGTAAAGATCTCGTAGGGTGCCAACAAACATGATCGTCATTTCTTTTTCAGTTAAAGGGGGTGAACTTATGCTGCCTCCTCTCTCTATCTCTAAGCATATTGCCTACAGCACTCAGAAGATTTTTTCTTGATGTTCATCAGGGAGAGGCGATCCAGAGCCTAATCAAACACATGCTTATACTATTTAAGGAATACGCAAGCCAAATTTGCCCATGTTTGAATTCTTATACGACCAAGCCCTGTATACCATCAAAGAGCTGCCCTAGATAGACTATCCTAAAAATAATGGATTGATAGTTTTTCGTTTTCTTCATACCCTGCCATTTTACGATAGTTCATGCGAAGATAGGAGTAGGGTCGATAGTCTCATTGTATTTTTCAAAATCAAGCACTTAAATCTTAGATGGGATCATGAGACCTAAAACCAGCCCTAATGATTTTACATCTATGATTCCAAATTTTTTACTTCTTTCAATAGTTTGAAAGCATTTCTCCAATGACGGATACTTATCCAAGTCCTCATCATTTTCTAAAGGCCTTTTTGCTTTCTCTTGCTCTATTTGTTCATCGAGGTCCGAGATTATAGGTCTTGCCAATGAAGAGCCTGTGCCTTGAAATCTTTGAATCAAATAAGATGCTGTTGTAGGATTTATGTAAATGAATGGCTCAGTTGGTGGGATATTTGCTACCAGAAGATGCCACCCATGTAATGCCCTTTCTTGAGCATTGGTGGATTAGTACCACCATTCAAATTGTTTTTAGGATTAACCAATTCTTTTTCTACCTCGACTGTGCTTGTTTGCACTTTTTCCTTTAACGCATCGAATAGCAGCTTAGTTAGTTTGACAATCTAGGCTTGAAGTTCCTCATTCTTATGGAGTGACTGCTCTTGAGACTCTCTATACATGAGTTAGAGTCTTTTAATGCGAGCCTGGTCATTTTCCATCATTTTTTTATGATTGCGAGTGTTGTACAGATGGAAAATTGTAAGTTTTTTGTTTTAAAGCACCTTTACTTTAAATTATTATCGGATTAGGCCTTTATGACATGTTCATGCATATGTCTAACGTAATAAGGGTGAATATGCAATCATGACGATAAATGAATGAAAAACACTATGAAAGAATTAGGCTAGTCATGCAAATGCAAAAAGGACAATTGGATTAAGGGGTAGTTCCACTAATAGTGTCTTTCATTAAAGCAACAAAATGTCCTAATTACATATGATTACATTTGAAAATGCTTGACATGGTTACATTGCTTGATTACATGGTCCAAAAAATACATCAAGTCTTGCTCATAGGCACTAGTGGGCAAGATATCATGTGTCAGGGATTAGGCTACATCCATCATGTTCTCGACCTTTAATTGAGACCTAAATTTTCTCTGTGAGATGGCAATAATGGTCCTGATAGTTTTGGCAAGTGTGATCAACCACTTAAAGCCATTCTTGCTCCCACTGTTCGGAGGCTCTTACCTGTGCATTGACTTGGTCTTGGCAAGCTTGAAGAAAATGCTCTAAATCTTAAATTCTGAGTGTCAGAGCTTTATTTTTTGCCTAGTTTGCTCTCAAATCTCAGACTTGAGCTTTTAATCATTTATTCTTCCTTCAGTAAGTTGATGCAAGAGCACGGGTTCTAACAAGCTTTTTCTTATTGACCCTAGCCATTTCTCTCCAATGATGTGGTTTCTTCTCAAAATTAGTAATTTCTATCCTCCACTCAACCGATGACTTTCTAAGTCTTCGAGACTTGCTTACTTTGTTAAGGGCTACATAGTCTTTCTTTAAACTCTGGAGATCCTCCTTGAAGCAGTTTTTCTCCTTAGCCACCTTATTCACCTTGCCATCCTAGAGGTAGAGGTCAATTTTCAATTGACTATTTTCCTCATTTAATTGAGTAATCTCCTGGGCAAAGGTTGCTTTTTCTTGTTTGAACTCTTTCTTGAGCAATTCAATCTCAGAGGGAAATTCATCAACTGGTATTTATGATGTCCTAATACCAAACAGGGGCCCAATGTCATTAATGTAATGGATCCTCCATTCATCATATCCTGAGGTCATACTATTCCCTCTCCAATATCTCTCCATGCAGCGGGTTTATTTTCGTGCATGAAAGGCTAGTTGGACTTTGGACTTGTAAATGGGCTCACCATAGTCGAAATCCCACAACTCTAGGTCTTGGATGAAGGGGATGAATTGATGACATTGGACTTGTCAAATGACTAAAATGGGTGCATAGGTAATGCTTCCCTATAATCCCATGAGCGACACATAACTGTAATCTCTGCATCGATATATGACCATTTATGGGAAAAACCAAAAGGCCTTCCATGTTACTTTATCCCGCTTTAGGTTATGAAATTTTTGGACCCATTACCCTTCAGATTTATCTTAAGGCCATTCCTTCTCAAGTACCTTAGAGATAAGGCTAAAGTTGGGTAAAAGGTAATATGATGTCCTATTTTCTTTAGGACCAAAGTGATTGACGAGCCAAATATGAAAAAGTAGTGCACATCCAATGAAGCAGCCCATACCATTTTCTTAAAAATTAAAAGCTCAAATAGTTTCGACAATGATGGTCGTATATGATTAATGTTGCAACATAAATGAGAAAAGACATCTGCGACTGTTGCTTCAACATAACCTAATTTCTTTAGGAATACAACTAGACCATATATCACCAAAGCATAGATATCTTGGATTTTTTGGATGTCAATGGTACTCACCATTGCCTCTTTCAAACTAGACCACGAGATGCATTCACTATTCCCCTTTATTTTAATGTGACTCTCAATCCAAGTTTCCATTGCCCCGAGGATTTGAGCTAATCTTTTCTTGATAGTTGGAAGATTCAAGGCCTTACAGTATATTCATCGACCTTTGCTTTCTCAGTGTTGAGTAATGCAGTGTATTCATCAATTGTGGGCACCAAATCTTTATGATTGTAAATGAAACACCGGTATGTTGGATTCCAAAACTGAGATGCTGCTTACAATAAGCCAACATCTAAATAGAGTTAGAGCAAAATAGCAATATCTCTATATCTCTTAGTGAAGAATTCCCTTTCGGTATTGTCCTAATTGGTCCATATAATCCTCAGATCTTGCAAATCATTTTGATGGTACCCTATCTTGATCCTTTCATGCATTATTGAGACATGCCCTAGTTTAAGGATGTCTCTGTCTTCACACTACCAGTGTTCTAACCATGCTCAAACTTCCTCAAAAGGTTTTACCTCCGAAGTGGACTGTTGCTCCATAACAGACACCCCTTGATGAACACTGAACCATTGACCAATTGTCCCATAGTGATGGTGATTATGATGAAATGATGTATGGTGAAAAAAAAAAGCAAAAAGGGAATGAGTTAGTAACCAATATGAAATAATAAGCAAAAGATAAAGAAATGAAGGAATAGCAATAAAAGTTTATCACAAAATTTACCCTGAGAATAGGCAGTACGATGCCTATGATGATCATGTTGAGGTATTAAATGGGCAACAAACTGACATGTCCACATTAAAATTGCCTCTTCATAAAGTAACATGATACCTTGCGAAGACTAAGACTGACTATTTTAAATGATGATGTTAGTTCATCACTATCTATGTTAAGTACATGTTAAGCCATCATTCGGGCAGCATGATGGCTTATTTCGGTCAGATACAACTATTTATTTTAAGACAGCATTGTAGGTAATGGCATTCACTTGTCCTTACCCACTTATTAGAGAGGATTTGCATCAAATGTAATGACATGTCCTAAAGGAATGATCATGATAATAAAAACGGAAAACGCGGGTGACAATGTTCACCTACCATTGCCTACATAACCATGGTATATAGGAGTAAAGGTAAGAAATGTTCCCCTGAGTGATCCTATTCTCCGAGTTATTCTAGCAGCATCTGGTATGTTTTGACATAGTTTTGCACATAGGATTCACTGTATGGGATTAAGTTGACGCCTATTTTGGTATCTGAATCGCTTTTTCATTTGGTAAAGACAATTGAGGCACCCGATCCTAAGCCCATCATGGGTTTGAGGGAATGAGATTGATTCAGTGGATGCATTTTCCTATGTAAGTATGGAGGGGTACTTATGAGAGACATAGGTAATTTACATCTCGAAAGGTCTTACCATTCCTATGCGGAGGGTTACTCACGAAGGTGGATGGCTCACTTCCTTCTAATAATTAGTGTACTAACCACACCATGGTGTTTGGTGAGAATCTAATGCAAATGCAAATGCATGGTGTGTGTTAGGAAAATAATCAAACCTTTTTGTTTTACTCCCATATTGCCATATTTATTCAAATCAACATTTATTTGGGAACAAACAATCCCTAAAAATCATAGGACAAACATAAACAATAAAGATTAGTACGCAAAAATAAAAAAGAATTATATCTAAATAATCACGGAAACCGAAAAACCAAGAATCGAGTAAGCAATAGCTAGTTATAGGCCTAACTCTCTAGATTTGGTCCCTAGTGGAGTCACCAAGCTATCGCCCCATGCTCACCTTTAAAACTTTGGATGATCTAAAGGGCATAGCATGCTCGACTTAAGAATACATGATGGTTGATCATGTCAAGCCTTTGAGTTATTCCTTGATCAAGATTTGGATTAGGCATAGTAATATAAAGAGAAAAGACCGTCGGGTGAATCGCTCATCCAACTAGTCTCGAATGGTCACCACGAAGTGGTTGTAAACTTGAGTCACCATCAATTATTTCAGGCTAGGCAGGATCAGATGCCTATTGAAAACAATACTCTAAGTTACGAAACTCCAAAAATTGATCTCAAGGTCTACAAAGTCTCGAGATTCATTGGTTGAGTTCAGGAGTTGGTTACACGTAGGGAAGGATTAGCACCCCTGACGCCCGAAATCGATACCTACTAACTATGTCTCGCTTCGACCTCGGTTTAATTAGTTCTATTTGGTCATCATTTAGATATAATTCTCTTTAATGCATGAAGTTTTATAAATTGTAGATATGTTTTTTTAAGAAAATTAGATCACCTATGCGCCTCAGAGGTGTGAAGAACATAGGGAGTTTTTATGAAAATAATGTCCAGATTGATTTTTCAAAATTTTGATATTCCATATTAGGCACTACAAAGATACCAACACGAAACATCACCTTGTAAATTTTATTGAAAAATGAATTTTAAATACGAATGCACGATAATTATTACAAAAGGAAAATGTGTTAGTAAGGTGACAAAGAATATAATAATATTATAAACAAACAAGTATAGACAAAAGGGCATAAAAATGAGGGATGATTGGAATATGTCTCATAATTATCTTCGATCATTGATGAATAACCAGGATGACGATTTAGAGACGGATTTGAGTTCATGGTAATTTATGGGACAAAAAAGATTTTAATCAATACAATCTAAGGCATTCAAAATGGAAAAGATTTTTAAATTTTTTTAAAAAAATAGGGTTGGAGTATCACTTTGGAGAAGTAAGGTTGGAGTATCCCCGAACATAAAGTTAGGAAAATATTTAGGAATGAAGAGAAAATTTGAATTTTTAATGAAAAATGGGGTTGGATTATCTCCTTGGAATAGTAGGGTTTAAGTATCCCCAATGATGAAAACTTTTGAAGGTTTTAGATAAGGATTAAGAATTTCGAAGGTGGATTCGAAAAGAATAGTTAAGTTTTGAGTTGAAAACAGGGTTGGAGTATCCCCTGGAAGCAATGGTGTTGAAGTATCTCCACTAGCAAAAATTTTAAAATAGAAGATAGAGATATTTAATATGAAATCAATTTTTTGTATTTTAACCTTGATCCAAGTCTAAAAGGCTTGTGTGTGGGGGGAACCAATCGGGTGCATTTTGAGATGTTCGAATGCTTCAATAAAAGGAGATTCAAAAATTAAGTTAAAAAATAGGGACAACATCGTGTCACTTTTCTTCCCGAATTTATTTTTAATTCATTCGAAGGCTTTAGTCAATGAATAAGGTACCATTGGAAAGATGACTCGACAAGGTTCAATGTAAAATATTCCAAAAATCCTAGAAAATCATTTTCTAAGTGGAATTAGTTTTTGAATTTAAGTTTATCTTGACGCTAGAAGCATATGTAGGGGAAAAGACATGCCAAATTTTGAAATATCATTTCGGGCTTATCCGAGATTGTTAAATTGTGAACCATACCTTTCCAAAAAGGGAATCTTGTAAATGTTTTATGAAAAGTATTTAAAGATTTTAGAAATATTGTCTGATCAGCTAGAATGGCTCAAACAAAATATTATGTGCTGGTTCTAGAGGTTCCAAATAGCAAAAGTTCAAAAAATCATAACTTCTTCATCTCAAAGTATATGATAGCAAACAAGACACTATTGGAAAGGTGTTTCGATAACCTTTAAAGGAAAAAATCAGGAAAATCAAGGAAAATATTTTGTTGTTTGAAAATGATTTTCCAAACTTAGATAACAATGTAGCCAGAGCAAAACATAGAACTATTCGATATTTTTATTTTTTTAAGATAGGCTCAGGTCTAGGACGTCCGAGCATCCTTGATAGAAAGTAACATGGGCGTCACAAGTTCATTCCACAATCATGGAGTAGTTTGGGATAATGAAACAACCTATTGACTGTGTCACTAAAAGGGATATTGGACTTGAGATCAAAGTTTAATACTTTAACAACTAAGAGGATCTTTTTTTAAAAAAAAAAATTGCATCTTTGAACCTATTTTACCATGAATCCAGAGCTGAAATGTTTGATTTTTCCCTAAGATTGGAAGACCAATTTTTAAAAAACATTAAATCCATGCTATTCTTCATCTATTGAAGGTAGCAT
>JBBYHK010000054.1:0-12720 GCA_038382065.1 Adansonia grandidieri | reverse complement strand
CCAATCATGAAAAGAAGGGACATTATTATGTGAATCCGTGTTTGTCCCAACTGACAAATGAACTTTAAATTTAAAAACTGATGGGAAGAAAAGCTTTTCCTATGAAGCCAAAGCGTTAATGCCATTCATCTCAATGAGGAGAATGAGTTTATGGTCTCAATCATGAAAAGAAAAGACATTATTATGTGAATCCATATTTTTCCTATTTGACAAATGAACTTTAACACTAAAAAAAAATGAAAAGAAAAGCTTTTCTTTAGAAACTGAAGCATCAATGTTATTCATCCCAATGAGGAGAATGAGTTTATGGTCCCAATCATGAGAAGAAAGAACATTATTATGTGAATCCGTGTTTGTCACAATTGACAAGTGACCTTTAACTCTAAAAAATGATGGGAGGAAAAGCTTTTCTTATGTAACCTAAACATTATTGTCATTCATCCCAATGAGGAGAATAAGTTTATTATGCCTAATCCTAAAAAGAAAGGTGATTATAATGTGAATCCTTATTTGTCCCAAGCTTTAATTGTAAAGAATGATAGAAAGAAAAGCTTTTTAAATGAAACCGATGCATCAATGTCATTCATCCTAATCAGGAGAATGAGTTTATGGTTCCCAATCTTGAAAAGAAAGGACATTATTATGTGAATGCATGTTTGTCCCAATTGACAAATGAACTTTAACACTAAAAAAAGATGCAAAGAAAAGCTTTTCTGCAAAAACCAAAGCATCAATGCCATTCATCCCAATGAGTTGAATGAGTGTATGGTGCCAATCTTGAAAAGAAAGGAGATTACTGTATGGATCCGTGTTTGTCCTAATTCATAAATGAATTTTAACATTAAAAAATGATGGAAAGAAAAGCTTTTCTTTAGAAATCGAAGCATCAACGTCATTCATCCCAATGAGGAAAATGAGTTTATGGCACCCAATCATGAAAAGAAAGGACATTACTATATGAATCCGTGTTTGTCCTAATTCACAAATAAACTTTAACTCTAAAAAATGATGGGAAGAAAAGCTTTTCTTATGAAACCAATGCGTTAAGGCCATTCATCCAAATAAGGAGAATGAATTTATGGTGCCCAATCATGAAAAGAAAGGACATTATTATGTGAATCCGTGTTTGTCCTAATTGACAAATAAACTTTAACTTTAAAAAATGATGGGAAGAAAAGCTTTTCTTATGAAGCCAAAGTGTTAAGTCCATTCAACCCAATAAGGAGAATGAATTTATGGTCCCAATCATGAAAAGAAATGACATTATTATATGAATCCGTGCTTGTCCCAATTGACAAATGAAATTTAACACTAAAAAATGATGGAAAGAAAAGCTTTTCTTTAGAAACCAAAGCATCAACGTCATTCATCCCAATGAAGAGAATGAGTTTATGGCGCCCCATCATGAAAAGAAAGGACATTGTTATGTGAATCTGTGTTTGTCCTAACTGACAAATGAACTTTAACTTTAAAAAATGATGCGAAGAAAACCTTTTCTTATGAAGCCAAAGCGTTAATGCCATTCATCCCAATGAGGAGAATGAGTTTATGGTCCTAATCATGAAAAGAAAGGACATTATTATGTGAATCTGTGTTTGTCCCAATTAAAAAATAAACTTTAACTCTAAAAAATGGTGGGAAGAAAAGCTTTTCCTATGTAACCTAAACATTATTGTCATTCATCCCAATGAGGAGAATAAGTTTATTATGCCTAATCCTGAAAAGAAAGGAGATTATAATGTGAATCTGTGTTTGTCCCAAGCTTTAATTGTAAAGAATGATAGAAAGAAAAGCTTTTTAAATGAAACCGAGCATCAATGTCATTTATCCTAATCAGGAGAATGAGTTTATGGTTCCCAATCTTAAAAAGAAAGGACGTTATTATGTGAATCCATGTTTGTCCCAATTGATAAATGAACTTTAACACTAAAAAAAGATGCAAAGAAAAGCTTTTCTTCGAAAACCAAAGCATCAATGCCATTCATCCCAATGAGTAGAATGAGTGTATGGTGCCAATTTTGAAAAGAAAGGGGATTACTATATTGATCCGTGTTTGTCCCAATTGACAAATGAATTTTAACATTAAAAAATGATGGAAAGAAAAGCTTTTCTTTAGAAATCGAAGTATCAACGTCATTCATCCCAATGAGGAAAATGAGTTTATGGCACCGAATCATGAAAAGAAAGGATATTACTATGTGAATCCATATTTGTCCAAATTGACAAATAAACTTTAACTCTAAAAAAAGATGGGAAGAAAAACTTTTCTTATGAAACCAATGCGTTAAGGCCATTCATCCCAATGAGGGGAATGAATTTATGGTGCCCAATCATGAAAAGAAAGGACATTATTATGTGAATCTGTGTTTGTCCTAATTGACAAATGAACTTTAACTTTAAAAAATGATGGGAAGAAAAGGTTTCCTTATGAAGCCGCGTTAATGCCATTCAACCCAACGAGGAGAATGAGTTTATGATCCTAATCATGAAAAGAAAGGACATTATTATATGAATTCGTGTTTGACCCAATTGACAAATGAAATTTAATACTAAAAAATGATGGAAATAAAAGCTTTTCTTTAGAAAACGAAGCATCAACGTCATTCATCCCAATGAAGAGAATGAGTTTGTTGTGCCCAATCATGAAAAGAAAGGATATTGTTTTGTAAATCCGTGTTTGTCCCAAATGACAAATGAACTTTAACTTTAAAAAATGATACGAAGAAAAGCTTTTCTGATGAAGCCAAAGCGTTAATGCCATTCATCCTAATGAGGAGAATGAGTTTATGGTCCTAATCATGAAAAGAAAGGACATTATTATGCGAATCCATGTTTGTCTCAATTGACAAATGAAATTTAACACTAAAAAATGATGGAAAGAAAAGCTTTTCTTTAGAAACCGAAGCATCAACTCACTCATCCCAATGAAGAGAATGAGTTTATGGCGCCCAATCATTAAAAGAAAAGGCATTGCTATGTGAATCCGTGTTTGTCCCAATTGACAAATGAACTTTAACTCAAAAAATGATGGGAAGAAAGCTTTTCTTATGAAACCAAAGTGTTAAGGCCATTCATCCCAATGAGGAGAATAAGTTTATGGTCCCAATCATGAAAAGAAAGGACATTATTATGTGAATCTGTGTTTGTCCTAATTAACAAATAAAATTTAACTCCAAAAAATGATGGGAAGAAAAGCTTTTCTTATGAAGCCAAAGCGTTAATGCCATTCATCCCAATAAGGAGAATGAGTTTATGGTCCCCATCATGAAAAGAAAGGATATTATTATGTGAATCCATGTTTGTCCTAATTGACAAATGAACTTTAACAGTAAAAAAAGATGAAAAGAAAAGCTTTTCCTTAGAAACCGAAGCATGAACGTCATTCATCCCAATGAGGAGAATGAGTTTATGGTCCCAATCATGAAAAGAAAGGACATTATTATGTGAATCCGTGTTTATCCTAATTGAAAAATGAACTTTAACTCTAAAAAATAATGGGAAGAAAAGCTTTTCTTAAGTAACCTAAACATTATTGTCATTCATCCCAATGAGGAGAATAAGTTTATTATGCCTAATCCTGAAAAGAAAGGAGATTATAATGTGAATCGTGTTTGTCCCAAGCTTTAATTGTAAAGAATGATAGAAAGAGAATCTTTTTAAATGAAACCGAAGCATCAATGTCATTCATCCCAATCAGGAGAATGAGTTTATGGTTCCCAATCTTAAAAAGAAAGGACATTATTATGTGAATCCATGTTTGTCCTAATTGACAAATGAACTTTAACACTAAAAAAAGATGCAAAGAAAAGCTTTTCTTCGAAAACCAAAGCATCAATGCCATTCATCCTAATGAGTAGAATGAGTGTATGGTGCCAATTTTGAAAAGAAAGGAGATTACTATATGGATCCATGTTTGTCCCAATTAACAAATGAATTTTAACATTAAAAAATGATGGAAAGAAAAGCTTTTCTTTAGAAATCGAAGCATCAACGTCATTCATCCCAATGAGGAAAATAAGTTTATGGCACCCAATCATGAAAAGAAAAGACATGTGAATCTATGTTTGTCCTAATTAACAAATAAACTTTAACTCTAAAAAATGATGGGAAGAAAAGCTTTTCTTATGAAACCAATACATTAAGGCCATTCATCCCAATGAAGAGAATGAATTTATGGTGCCCAATCATGAAAAGAAAGGACATTATTTTGTGAATCCATATTTGTCTTAATTGGCAAATAAACTTTACCTTTAAAAAATGATGGGAAGAAAAGGTTTTCTTACGAAGCCAAAGCGTTAATGTCATTCATCCCAATGAGGAGAATGAGTTTATGGTCCCAATCATGAAAAGAAAGGGAATTATTATATGAATCCCTGTTTGTCCCAATTGATAAATAAAATTTAGCACTAAAAAATGATGGAAATAAAAACTTTTCTTTAGAAACCGAAGCATCAACGTCATGCATCCCAATGAAGAGAATGAGTTTATGATGCCCAATCATGAAAAGAAAAGATATTGTTATGTGAATCTGTGTTTGTCCTAACTAACAAATGAACTTTAACTTTAAAAAATGATACGAAGAAAAGCTTTTTTGATGAAGCCAAAGCGTTAATGCCATTCATCCCAATGAGGAGAATGAGTTTATGGTCCTAATCATGAAAAGAAAGGATATTATTATGTGAATCCATGTTTGTCCCAATTGGCAAATGAAATTTAACACTAAAAAATGATGGAAGGAAAAGCTTTTCTTTAGAAACCAAAGCATCAACTCACTCATCCCAATGAAGAGAATGAGTTTATGGCGCCGAATCATTAAAAGAAAGGACATTGCTATGTGAATCTGTGTTTGTCCCAATTGATAAATGAACTTTAACTCTAAAAAATGATAGGAAGAAAAGCTTTTCTTATGAAACCAAAGAGTTAAGGCCATTCATCCCAATAAGGAGAATAAGTTTATGGTCCCAATCATGAAAAGAAAGGACATTATTATGTGAATCTGTGTTTGTCCTAATTAACAAATAAAATTTAACTCTAAAAAATGATGGGAAGAAAAGCTTTTCTTATGAAGCCAAAGCGTTAATGCCATTCATCCCAACAAGGAGAATGAGTTTATGGTCCTAATCATGAAAAGAAAGGATATTATTATGTAAATCCATATTTGTCCCAATTGACAAATGAACTTTAACAGTAAAAAAAAGATAAAATGAAAAGCTTTTCCTTAGAAACCGAAGCATGAACGTCATTCATCCCAATAAGGAGAATGAGTTTATGGTCCCAATCATGAAAAGAAAGGACATTATTATGTGAATCCGTGTTTGTCCTAATTGAAAAATGAACTTTAACTCTAAAAAATAATGGGAAGAAAAGCTTTTCTTATGTAACCTAAACGTTATTGTCATTCATCCCAGTGAGGAGAATAAGTTCATTATGCCTAATCCTGAAAAGAAAGGAGATTATAATGTGAATCGTGTTTGTCCCAAGCTTTAATTGTAAAGAATGGTAGAAAGAAAGGCTTTTTAAATGAAACTGAAGCATCAATGTCATTCATCCCAATCAGGAGAATGAGTTTATGGTTCCCAATCTTAAAAAGAAAGGACATTATTATGTGAATCCATGTTTGTCCCAATTCACAAATGAACTTTAACACTAAAAAAAGATGCAAAGAAAAGCTTTTCTTCGAAAACCAAAGCATTAATGCCATTCATCCCAATGAGTAGAATGAGTGTATGGTGCCAATTTTGAAAAAAAAGGAGATTACTATATGGATCCGCGTTTGTCCCAATTGACAAATGAATTTTAACATTAAAAAATGATGGAAAGAAAAACTTTTCTTTAGAAATCGAAGCATCAACGTCATTCATCCCAATGAGGAAAATGAATTTATGGCACCCAATCATGAAAAGAAAGGACATTACTATATGAATCCATGTTTGTCCTAATTGACAAATAAACTTTAACTCTAAAAAAATGATGGGAAGAAAAGCTTTTTCTTATGAAACCAATGCGTTAAGGCCATTCATCCCAATGAGGAGAATGAATTTATAGTGCCCAATCATGAAAAGAAATGATATTATTATGTGAATCCGTGTTTGTCCTAATTGGCAAATAAACTTTACCTTTAAAAAATGATGGGAAGAAAAAGTTTTCTTATGAAGCCAAAGCGTTAATGCCATTCATCCCAATGAGGAGAATGAGTTTATGGCCCTAATCATGAAAAGAAAGGATATTATTATGTGAATCCATCTTTGTCGCAATTGACAAATGAAATTTAACACTAAAAAATGATGGAAAGAAAAGCTTTTCTTTAGAAACCGAAGCATCAACTCACTCATCCCAATGAAGAGAATGAGTTTATGGCGCCCAATCATTAAAAGAAAAGGCATTGCTATGTGAATCCGTGTTTGTCCCAATTGACAAATGAACTTTAACTCAAAAAATGATGGGAAGAAAGCTTTTCTTATGAAACCAAAGTGTTAAGGCCATTCATCCCAATGAGGAGAATAAGTTTATGGTCCCAATCATGAAAAGAAAGAACGTTATTATGTGAATCCGTGTTTGTCCTAATTAACAAATAAATTTAACTCTAAAAAATGATAGGAAGAAAAGCTTTTCTTATGAAGCCAAAGCATTAATGCCATTCATCCCAACGAGGAGAATGAGTTTATGGTCCTAATCATGAAAAGAAAGGATATTATTATGTGAATCCGTGTTTGTCCTAATTGACAAATGAAATTTAGCACTAAAAAAGGATGGAAATAAAAGCTTTTCTTTAGAAACCGAAGCCTCAATGTCATTCATCCCAATGAAGAGAATGAGTTTATGGTGCCCAATCATGAAAATAAAGGATATTGTTATGTGAATCCGTGTTTGTCCCAACTGACAAATGAACTTTAACTTTGAAAAATGATACGAAGAAAAGCTTTTCTGGTGAAGCCAAAGCGTTAATGCCATTCATCCCAATGAGGAGAATGAGTTTATGGTCCTAATCATGAAAAGAAAGGACATTATTATGTGAATCCATGTTTGTCCCAATTGACAAATGAAATTTAACACTAAAAAATAATGGAAAGAAAAGTTTTTCTTTAGACACCGAAGCATCAACGACACTCATCCCAATGGAGAGAATGAGTTTATGGCACCCAATCATTAAAAGAAAGGACATTGCAATGTGAATCCGTGTTTGTCCCAACTGACAAATGAACTTTAACTTTAAAAAATAAAGGGAAGAAAAGCTTTCCTTATGAAGCCAAAGCGTTAATGCCATTCATCCTAATAAGGGGAATGAGTTTATCGTCCAAATCATGAAAAGAAAGGACATTATTAAGTGAATTCGTGTTTGTCCCAATTGACAAATGAACATTAACACTAAAAAATGATGAGAAAAAAAGCTTTTCTTTAGAAGCTGAAGCATAAACGTCATTCATCCCAATGAGAAGAATGAGTTTTTGGTGCCCAATCATGAAAAGAAGGGACATTATTAAATGAATCCGTATTTGTCCCAATTGAAAAATGTACATTAACTTTAAAAAATGATGGGAAGAAAAGCTTTTCTTATAAAGCCAAGGCATTAATGTCATTCATCTTAATGAGGAGAATGAGTTAATGGTGCCGAATCTTGAAAAGGAGATTACTACGTAAATCTGTGTTTGTCCTAATTGGCAAAGAAACTTTAATTCTAAAAAACGGTGGAAAGAAAAGCTTTTTAAAGGAAACCAAAGCATTAATCCCTTTTATCGAAATGCAGGGAATGAGTTTATGGTGCCCAATCTTGAAAAGAAAGGACATTACTATGTGAATCTGTGTTTATCCCAATTGGCAAACAAACTTTAATTCCAAAAATTGGTGGGATGAAAAGCTTTTCCTATGAAGCCAAAGCATCAATGTCATTCATCTCAATGAGGAAAATGAGTTTATGGTGCCCAATCTTGAAAGGAAAAGTGATTACTATATGAATCTGGGTTTGTCCCAATTGGCAAACAAGCTTTAATTCTAAAAAATAGAGAAAAAAAAAGTTTTTCTATTGAAACCAAAGCATCAATGCTATTTATCCCAATGGGGAGAATGACTTTATGGCACCTAAGCTTGAAAAGAAAGGAGATTACTATGTGAATCTGTGTTAGTCCTAATTGGCACACAAACTTTAATTCTAAAAAATGGTGGAAAAAAAACCTTTTCTATTGAAGCCAAGGCATCAATGTCATTCATCCCAATGACGAGAATGAGTTTATGGTGCCCAATCCTTAAAAGAAAGGACATTACTATGTGAATCCATGTTTGTCCCAATTGGAAAATAGACTTTAATTCTAAAAAATGGTGGAAAGAAAAGCTTTTCTTTTAAAACGAAAGCATCAAATCATTCATCCCAATGAGGAGAATAAGCTTACGATGCCCAATCACGAAAAAAAAGGACATTATTATGTGAATCCATATCTATCCCAATTGATAAATGAACTTTAACACTAAAAAATAATGGAAAAAAAAAGCTTTTTCTTTAGAAACCAAAGGATCAATGTCATTCATCCCAATGAGGAGAATGAGTTTATGGTGCCCAATCTTGCAAAGAAAGGACAGTGCTATGTTAATCCATGTTTGTCCCATCCAGCAAACAAACTTTAATTCAAAAAAATGGTGGAAAGAAAAGTTTTTCTATTGAAACCAATGCATCAATGTCACTCATCCTAATGAGTAGAATGAGTTTATGGTGCCCAATCTTGAAAGAAAAGAAATTATTATGTGAATTCGTGTTTATCCCTATTGGCAAACAAATTTTAATTCCAAAAAATGGTAGAATGAAAAGCTTTTTTTATGAAACCAGAGCATCAATGTCATTCATCTCAATGAGGAGAATGAGTTTATGGTGCCAATCTTGAAAAGGAAGGAGATTACTATATGAATCCGTGTTTGTCCCAATTGGCAAACAAACTTTAATTCTAAAAAATGGTGGAACGAAAAGCTTTTCTTACAAAACCAAAGCATCAATGTCATTCATCTCAATGAGGAGAATGAGTGTATAATGCCCAATCTTGCAAAGAAAGGAGATTACTATGTGAATCCATGTTTGTCCTAATTGGTAAACAAACTTTAACTCTAACAAATGGTGGAATGAAAAGCTTTTCCATTGAAACCAAAGCATCAATGTCATTTATCTCAATAAAGAGAATAAGTTTATGGTGCGCAATCTTGACAAGAAAGGAGATTACTATATGAACCGGTGTTTGTCCCAACTGGCAAACAAACTTTAATTCTAAAAGATGGTGGAGAGAAAAGTTTTTCTATTGAAACCAATGCAATAATGTCATTGATCCTAAGGGGTAGAATGAGTTTATGGTGCCCAATCTTGAAAAGAAAGGAGATTGTTTATCCTAATTGGTAAACAAACATTAATTCCAAAAAATGGTATAATGAAAAGCTTTTCTTACGAAACTGAAGCATTAATGTCATTCATCTCAATGAGGAGAATGAGTTTATGGTGCCCAATCTTGAAAAGAAAGGAGATTGCTATATCAATTTGTGTGTGTCCTATTTAGCAAATAAACTTTAACTCTAAAAATATGGTGGAAAGAAAAGATTTTCTACTGAAACCAAAATCAATGTCATCCATCCCAATGAGCAGAATGAGTTTATGGTGCCCAATCTTGAAAAGAAAAGAGATTACCATATGAATCCGTGTTTGTCACAATTGGCAAATGAACTTTAACTCTAAAAAATGATGGGAAGAAAAGCTTTTCTTATGAAACTGAAGCATCAATCTCATTCATCCCAATGAGAAGAATGAGTTTTGGTGCTCAATCTTGAAAAAAAAGGAGATTACTATGTGAATCCGTGTTTGTCCCAATTGGCAAACAAATATTAATTCTAAAAAATGATGGAAAAAGAAGCTTTTCCTACGAAGTTGAAGCATTAATGTCATTCATCCCAATGAGGAGAATGAGTTATGGTGCTCAATCTTGAAAAAAAAGGAGATTACCATGTGAATCCGTGTTTGTCCCAACTGGCAAACAAACTTTAATTCTAGAAAATGATGGATTGAAAAGCTTTTCTTACCAAACCAAAGCATGAATGTTATTCATCCCAATGAGGAGAATAAATTTATAGTGCCCAATCAGGAAAAGAAAAGAGATTACTATATGAATCCATGTTTGTCCCATTTGGCAAACAAACATTAATTCTAAAAAATGACAGATTGAAAAGCTTTTCTTACCAAACCAAAGCATCAATGTCATTCATCCCAATGAGGAGAATGAGTTTATGGTGCCAAATCGTGAAAAGAAAAGAGATTACTATGTGAATCTGTGTTTGTCCCAATTGACAAGTGAACTTTGATTTTAAAAAATGGTGGGAACAAAAGCTTATTAAAGGAAACCAGAGCATCAATGCCATTTATCAAAACATGAAGAATGAGTTTATGGTACCCAATCATGAAAGAAAGGAGATTATTATATGAAACCGTGTTTGTCCCAATTGACAAATGAACTTTAACTCTAAAAAATGATGGGAAGAAAAGTGTTTCTTATGAAACCAAAGCATTAATGTCATTCATCCAAATAAGGAGAATGAGTTTATGATGCCTAATCTTGAAAAGAAAGGAGATTACTATGTGAATCTATGTTTGTCCTATTGGGCAAATGAAATTTAACTCGAAAAAATGTTGAAAAGAGAAGCTTTTATTAGGAAACCAAAGCATGAATGTTATTCAACCCAATGAGGAGAATGAGTTTATGGTACCCAATCTTGAAAAGAATGAAGATTACTATGTGAATCCATGTTTGTCCTATTGGGCAAATGAAATTTAACTCGAAAAAATGTTGAAAAGAGAAGCTTTTATTAGGAAACCAAAGCATGAATGTTATTCAACCCAATGAGGAGAATGAGTTTATAGTACCCAATCTTGAAAAGAATGAAGATTACTATGTGAATCCATGTTTGTCCCAATTGACAAATGAACTTTAACTCTGAAAAATGTTGGAAACAGAAGCTTTTCTTAAGAAAACAAAGCATCAATATCATTCATCCCAATAGGGAGAATGAGTTTATAGTGCCTAATCATGAAAAGAAATGAAATTATTATGTGAATCAGTGTTTGTCCCAACTGACAAATAAACTTTGATTTCAAAAAATGGTGGGAACAAAAGCTTTTTAAAGGAAAACAAAGCATCAACGCCATTTATCAAAATATAAGGAATGAGTTTATGGTGCCCAACCTTGAAAAGAAAGGAGATTACATGTGAATCCGTGTTTGTCCCAATTGACAAATGAACTTTAACTTTAGAAAATGATAGGAAGAAAAGCTTTTCTTATGAAACCAAAGCATTAATGTCGTTCATCCCAATAAGGAGAATGAGTTTATAGGGCCTAATCTTGAAAAGAAAGGAGATCACTATGCAAATCCATGTTTGTCCCAATTGACTAATGAACTTTAACTCTGAAAAATGTTGGAAAGAGAAGCTTTTTTTAAGAAACCAAAGCATCAATGTCATTCATCCTAATAAGGAGAATGAGTTTATGACGCCCAATTATGAAAAGAAAGGACATTATTTTGTGAATTCATGTTCCTGATTGACAAATGAACTTTAACTCTAAAAAATGATGGGAAGAAAAGCTTTTCTTATGTAACCAAAGCGTTATTGTCATTCATCCGAATGAGGAAAATGAGTTTGTTGTGCCCAATCTTGAAAAGAATGGAGATTACAATGTGAATCCGTGTTTGTCCCAAGCTTCAATTGTAAAGAATGATGGAAAAAAAAAGCTTTTTAAATGAAACTAAAGCATCAATGTCATTCATCCTAATGGGAAGAATGAGTTGATGGTTCCCAATCTTGAAAAGAAAGGACATTATTATGTGAATCCGTGTTTATCCCAATTGAAAAATAAACTTTAACACCAAAAAATGATGGAAAAAAAAGCATTTCTTTGGAAACTAAAGCATCAATGTCATTCATCCTAATAAGTAGAATGAGTTTATGGTGCCCAGTCTTGAAAAGAAAGGAGATTACTATGCGAATCCATGTTTGTCCCAAATGACAAATGAACTTTAACACTAAAAAATGATGGAAATAAAAGCTTTTGTTTAGAAATGAAGCATCAACATCATTCATCCAAATGAGAAGAATGAGTTTATGGTGCCCAATCATGAAAAGAATGGACATTATTATGTGAATCCGTGTTTGTCTTAATTGACAAATGAATTTTAACTCTAAAAACTGATGGGAAGAAAAGCTTTTCTTATGAAACTAAAGCGTTAAGGCCATTCATCCCAATGAGGAGAATGAGTTTATGGTGCCCAATCATGAAGGGAAAGGACATTATTATGTGAATCCGTGTTTGTCGCAATTGACAAATGAACTTTAACTTTAGAAAATGATGGGAAGAAATACTTTTCTTATAAAGCCAAAGCGTTAATGCCATTCATCCCAATAAGGAAAATGAGTTTATGGTGCCTAATCATAAAGGACATTATTATGTGAGTCAATGTTTGTCCCAATTTATAAATGAACTTTAACACCAAAAAATAATGGAAAGAAAAGTTTTTCTTTAGAAACCAAAGCATCAAGATCATTCATCCCAATAAGGAGAATGAGTTTATGTCACCCAATCATGTAAAGAAAGGGCATTATTATGTGAATCTGTGTTTGCCCTAATTGATAAATGAACTTTAACACTAAAAATTGATGGAAAGAAAAGCTTTTCTTTAGAAACCGAAGCATCAACGTCATTTATCCC